>JAAAWM010010126.1:0-34300 GCA_036873465.1 Thinopyrum obtusiflorum
TAATTTTTGGCCTCGTGAAGGAGAAAGTATCGCTCAAGCTTGGGGGAGGCTTACGTAAATGCTATATTCATGCCCCAATCATGAGCTCTCAAGATACATTATTATTCAGAATTTTTATGCTCGGCTTTCTCGTAATGATCAATCCATGCTCGATACTTCTTGTACTGGTTCTTTTATGAAGAAGACTATTGAATTCAAATGGGATTTATTGGAAAGAATTAAACGCAACTCTGAAGATTGGGAACTCGACGAAGGTAAGGAGTCAGGTATAAACCTTAAGTTTGATTGTGTTAAATCTTTTATGGACACCGATGCTTTTCGTGAATTTAGCACTAAATATGGACTTGACTCTGAGATAGTACCTTCTTTCTGTGAATCATTTGCTACTCATGTTGATCTCCCCAAGGAGAAGTGGTTTAAATATCATCCTCCCATTGAAGTGAAAGTAGTAGAACCTATTAAAGTTGAAGAAGAAACCATTACTTATAATGTTGATCCTGTTGTTCCTACTGCTTATATTGAAAAACCACCTTTCCCTCTTAGAATAAAGGATCATGCTAAAGCTTCAACTGTGGTTCGTAAGAGCTATACTAGAACACCTACACCCCCTGAACAAATTAAAGTTGAACCTAGTATTGCTATGGTTAAAGATCTCTTGGTTGATAATATTGATGGGCATGTTATTTACTTCTGCGATGAAGCTGCTAGAATTGCTAGACCCGATAATAAGGATAAACATAGACCTGTTGTTGGCATGCCTGTTGTTTCCATTAAAATAGGAGATCATTGTTATCACGGCTTATGTGATGTGGGTGCTAGTGTGAGTGCAATTCCCTTTACTTTATACCAAGAAATTATGAATGATATTGCACCTGCTGAAATAGAAGATATTGACATTACTATCAAGCTTGCTAATAGAGATACTATATCACCAATTGGGATTGTTAGAGATGTTGAGGTCTTGTGTGGGAAAACAAAATATCCTACTGATTTTCTTGTTCTTGGTTCCCCAGAGGATGATTTTTGTCCCATTATATTTGGTAGACCTTTCTTGAACACTGTTAATGCCAAGATAGACTGTGAAAAAGAAACTGTTACTGTAAGTTTTGGGGATGTGTCCCATGAGTTTAATTTCTCTAAATTTCGTAGACAACCCCATGATAAAGAATTGCCTATTAAAGATGAAATTATTGGTCTTGCTTCTATTGCTGTGCCTCCTACTGATCCTTTAGAACAATATTTGCTAGACCATGAAAATGACATGTTTATGAATGAAAGAAGGGAACTAGATGAGATATTCTTTAAACAAATGCCTGTTTTGGAACACAACTTGCCTGTTGAGATTCTTGGGGATCCTCCTCCACCCAAGGGTGATCCCGTGTTTGAGCTTAAACAATTACCTGATACTCTAAAATATGCTTATCTTCATGAAAAGAAGATATATCCTGTTATTATTAGTGCTAACCTTTCAGAGCATGAAGAAAAGAAATTATTGAAAACTCTGAAGAAGCACCGTGCTACTATTGGATATACTCTGGATGATCTTAAAGGCATTAGTCCTTCTTTATGTCAGCATAGAATTAATATGGAGCCTGATGCTAAACCAGTTGTTGATCACCAATGACGGTTAAATCCTAAAATAAAAGAAGTGGTAAGAAATGAGATATTAAAGCTTCTAGAAGCAGGTATAATTTATCCTATTGCTGATAGTAGATGGGTAAGTCATGTTCATTGTGTCCCTAAGAAGGGAGGTATTACCGTTGTTCCTAATGATAAAAATTAATTGATCCCGCAAAGAATTGTTACAGGTTATAGAATGGTAATTGATTTTAGAAAATTAAACAAAGCAACTAGGAAAGACCATTACCCTCTACCTTTTATCGATCAAATGCTAGAAAGACTATCTAAACATACACACTTCTGCTTTCTAGATGGTTATTCTGGTTTCTCTCAAATACCTGTGTCAAAAGAGGATCAAGAAAAGACAACTTTTACTTGCCCTTTTGGTACCTTTGCTTATAGATGTATGCCTTTTGGTTTATGCAATGCACCTGCTACCTTTCAAAGATGTATGACTGCTATATTCTCTGACTTTTGTGAGAAGATTGTTGAGGTTTTCATGGATGATTTCTTCGTTTACGGAACTTCTTTTGATGATTGCTTAAGCAACCTTGATCGAGTTTTGCAGAGATGTGAAGAAATGAATCTTGTCTTGAATTGGGAGAAGTGCCACTTTATGGTTAATGAAGGTATTGTCTTGGGGCATAAAATCTCCGAAAGAGGTATTGAAGTTGATAAAGCTAAAGTTGATGCTAGTGAAAAAATGCCGTGTCCTACGGATATCAAAGGTATAAGAAGTTTCCTCGGCCATGCTGGTTTCTATAGGAGATTTATTAAAGACTTCTATAAAATTTCTAGGCCACTCACTAATCTCTTGCAAAAAGATGTTCCATTTGTTTTTGATGATGATTGTGTAGAAGCATTTGAAATTCTTAAGAAAGCCTTGATTTCTGCACCTGTTGTCCAACCACCTGATTGGAACCTGCCCTTTGAAATTATGTGTGATGCTAGTGATTATGCTGTTGGTGCTATTCTAGGACAAAGAGTTGATAAGAAATTAAATGTTATCCATTATGCTAGTAAAACTCTAGACAGTGCTCAAAGAAACTATGCTACCACTGAAAAGGAATTTTTAGCAGTTGTGTTTGCTTGTGATAAGTTCAGATCTTATATTGTTGATTCCAAAGTTACTATTCACACTGATCATGCTGCTATTAAATACCTTATGGAAAAGAAAGATGCTAAACCTAGACTTATTAGATGGGTTCTTTTGCTACAAGAATTTGATTTGCATAATATTGATAGAAAGGGTGCCGAGAACCCCGTAGCAGATAACTTGTCTAGGTTAGAGAATGTTCCTGATGACCCACTACCTATTGATGATAGCTTTCCTGATGAACAATTAGCTATCATAAATGCTTCCCGTAGTGCTCCATGGTATGCTGATTATGCTAATTACATTGTTGCTAAATTTATACCACCTAGTTTAACATACCAACAAAAGAAAATGTTTTTCTATGATTTAAGACATTACTTTTGTGATGATCCACACCTTTATAAAGAAGGAGTAGATGGTGTTATTAGACATTGTGTACCTGAGCATGAACAGGAACAGATCATACACAAGTGTCACTCCGAGGCCTACGGAGGACACCATGCTGGAGATAGAACTGCACACAAGGTATTACAGTCTGGTTTTTATTGGCTTACTCTCTTCAAGGATGCTCGTAAGTTTGTCTTGTCTTGTGATGAATGTCAAAGAATTGGTAATATTAGTAGACATGAGGAAATGCCAATGAATTATTCACTTGTTATCGAACCATTTGATGTTTGGGGTTTTGATTATATGGGACCTTTTCCAAAGTCCAACGGGTATACTCATATTTTAGTTCCTGTTGATTATGTTACTAAGTGGGTAGAAGCTATTCCAACTAGTAGTGCTAATCATAACACTTCTATTAAAATGCTTAAAGAAGTTATTTTCCCGAGGTTTGAAGTCCCTAGATATTTAATGACTGATGGTGGTTCACACTTTATTCATGGTGCTTTCCGTAAATTGCTTGCTAAGTATGATGTCAACCATAGAATTGCATCTCCGTATCATCCTCAGTCTAGTGGTCAAGTAGAATTGAGCAATAGAGAAATTAAATTGATCTTGCAAAAGACTGTTAATAGATCTAGAAAGAATTGGTCTAAGAAACTTGATGATGCATTATGGGCTTATAGAACTGCTTATTAAAACCCTATGGGTATGTCTCCGTATAAAATGGTTTATGGAAAAGCAAGTCACTTACCTCTAGAACTAGAACATAAAGCTTATTGGGCAATTAAAGAGCTCAACTATGATTTCAAACTTGCTGGTGAGAAGAGGTTATTTGACATTAGCTCACTTGATGAATGGAGAACCCAGGCCTATGAGAATGCCAAGTTGTTTAAAGAAAAAGATAAAAGATGTCATGATAAAAGGATACAAAAGCGTGAATTCAATGTAGGTGACCATGTCTTGCTATACAATTCTCGTTTAAGATTTTTTGCAGGAAAACTTCTCTCCAAATGGAAAGGGCCTTACATTGTCGAGGAAGTATATCGTTCCGGTGCCATCAAGATCAACAACGCCGAAGGCAATAACCCAAAGGTGGTGAACGGGCAAAGAGTAAACATTATATCTCAGGTACTCCCATAAATGTTGAAACCAATATTATTAATACCATAACTCCGGAGGAGTACATTAGGGAGACCTACCAGAACATATCAGACTCCGAAAAGGAATAGGTATGTGGTACGGTAAGTAAACCGACTCCAAAACTTTTCCAATAGCAATTTTTCTCTGTTTTGGAATATTTAAAAAATTAGGAAAATTAAAAGTAGTCCGAAGAGTGCACGAGGAGGCGACAAGATAGGGGGCGCGCCCTACCCCCTGGGTGCGCCCCTGTGGCTTGTGGCCACCTCATATGCCCTCCGGACTCTGTTTTCTTGTACACTCCTTTTGGTCGGTAAAAATTCATTATATAATCCCTCGAAGGTTAGACCTTCGTATCACGACAATATCTCCTGTTTTTGTTTCGAGCTGTTTTTCCTGACAGATCTAGATCGCCATGACATCCCCAAGTGCTCCGAAGGACAAGTTCTTCGAGAAGGTCATCAACCCCTACCTTGCGGAGGTGCTGCGACACCCTCAAACTATTGAGATGCATGAGGGGGTGCTGCACATCCGCGATGTTGAAGGGCCAAAGAAGACCGAAAGCGTGGAGACAAGGCTCGAAGCAATGGAGCAGCAAGTCTTCAAGTGCCAAGGGATGGTGGAACGTGGACTCAATGCCAATCACATGATGATCACGGAGTTTACCCATGATCACAAGCTGGATGCCAAGAATATCACATCAACACCTCCGAAGAAAGAGAACTAAACACATGGGTATGGGCACTCCCCTTGGCTTGTGCCATGCTTGGGGGAGGTGTCCCGGTATCGTATCACCATCACATATTTACCTTTATCATTTTGTTTAGTTTGATACTTTTAGTTATACCTTTATCTAGTAGAATAAAAGTTTTTAATATGATCTAGCTTTGAGTTTTGCTTTATGTTCCCTCTATGTAATCGAGTCCGAGAGTTATATAATAAAGAGTAGTTTTGAGTTGAGGGCTTTGCTTTCTTGCTGTGATCATGAGAAAAAGAAATAAAGAATAAAAGAAATAAAAAGATCATATAATGATCTTATGGGGAGTGATGGCTTCACATATAAAGAGTATGATGAATAAAATTTGTTAAGAGTTGACAAACATAGTTTTGGTCATTGTTGCAATTAATAGGAAGTAATAAAGAGAGAGAGGTCTCACATATAAATATACTATCTTGGACATCTTTTGTGATTGTGAGCACTCATTAAAATATTATATGCTAAAAAGTTGATGTTGGACAAGGAAGACAACGTAATGGATTATGATTCTTTATATCCGAATAGAAGTTATATTATTATGGATCCTCCAACATGTTGAGCTTGCTTTTCCCTCTCATGCTAGCCAAATCCTTTGCACCAAGTAGAGATACTACTTGTGCATCCAAACATCCCTTAACCTAGTTTTGCCATGAGAGTCCACCATACCTACCTATGGATTGAGTAAGATCCTTCAAGTAAGTTGTCATCGGCGCAAGCGATAAAAATTGCTCTCTAAATATGTATGATCTATTAGTGTGAGGAAAATAAACTTTATACGAACTTGTGATATGGAAGAAATAAAAGCGACCGACTGCATAATAAAGTTCTTTATCACAAGCGGCAATATAAAGTGACGTTCTTTTGCATTAAGATGTTATGCATCCAACCATAAAAGCGCATGACAACCTCTGCTTCCCTCTGCGAAGGGCCTATCTTTTACTTTTACTTTCTACCCTTACACAAGAGTCATGGTGTCCTTCACCTTTCCTTTTTACACTTTTTATTTTTGGCAAGCACTATATGTTGGAGGGAGATCCAGATATATATATATCCATTCGGATGTGGGTTATCATAAAGTATTGTTGTTGACATTACCCTTGAGGTAAAAGGTTGGGAGGCGAAACTATAAGCCCCTATCTTTCTCTGTGTCCGACTGAGGCTTTGAACTCATAAGTATCGCATGAGTGTTAGCAATTATGCAAGAATAAAAGATGGTTGAGTATGTGGACTTGCTAAACAAAAGCTCTTACATTGACTCTTTCCGATGTTATGATAAATTGCAATTGCTTCAATGACTGAGATCATAGTTTGTTAGTTTTCAATAAAATTTCTGATTCATACTTTAACTTGTGAATGAATTGTCACTTTAGCATAAGAAATTATATGTCAATATGTATTGATGTTCTAAAGATGATCATGATGCTCCCATGTCCGTATTTTATTTTATCGACACCTCTATCTCTAAACATGTGGACATGATTATCGATTTCGGCTTTCGCTTGAGGACAAGTGAGGTCTAAGCTTGGGGGAGTTGATACGTCCATTTTGCATCATGCTTTTATATTGATATTTATTGCATTATGGGCTGTTATTACCTATTTTGGTACAATACTTATGCCTTTTCTCTCTTATTTTACAAGGTTTACATGAAGAGGGAGAATGCCGGCAGCTGGAATTCTGGACTGGAAAAGGAGCAAATCTGAGAGACCTATTCTGCACAACTCCAAAAGTCCTGAAAATTTACGGAGAATTATTTTGGAATATATAAAAAATATTGGGCGAAGAAAATACCAGAGGGGACCCATCAGGAGGCCACAAGCCTGGGGGACGCACCCTACCCCCCTGGGCGCACCCCTGTGGCTTGTGGGCCACCTGGCAGGCCTCCGATGCCCATCTTCTGCTATATGATGTGTTTTGACCTGGAAAAAATCAGAAGAGAGCTTTCGGGATGAAGTGCCGCCGTCTCAAGGCGGAACTTGGGCAGAACCAATCTAGGGCTCCGGCGGAGCCGTTCTGCCGGGGAAACTTCCCTCCCGGAGGATGAAATCGAAGCCATCGTCATCACCAATGATCCTCTCATTGAGAGGGGGTCAAACTCCATCAACATCTTCACCAGCACCATCTTCTCTCCAAACCCTAGTTCATCTCTTGTATCCGATCTTTGTCTCAAAACCTCAGATTGGTACCTGTGGGTTGCTAGGGGGGGGGGGGGGGGGGGGGGGGGGGGGGGGGGGGGGGGGGGGGGGGGGGGGGGGGGGGGGGGGGGGGGGGGGGGGGGGGGGGGGGGGGGGGGGGGGGGGGGGGGGGGGGGGGGGGGGGGGGGGGGGGGGGGGGGGGGGGGGGGGGGGGGGGGGGGGGGGGGGGGGGGGGGGGGGGGGGGGGGGGGGGGGGGGGGGGGGGGGGGGGGGGGGGGGGGGGGGGGGGGGGGGGGGGGGGGGAATTATCTTATCACAAAACTATCTGTTACCGATAATTTCAGTGCTTGCAGAGAATACCTTGCTGAAAACCGCTTGTCATTTCCTTCTGCTCCTCGTTGGGTTCAACACTCTTACTTATCGAAAGGACTACGATAGATCCCCTATACTTGTGGGTCATCAATCCTCCATAAGCCTCGGAACGACACTTCCGTAGGATTTATTCCTGTTCATGCTCAGGTATACAACGCCTAATAATACCATCTACTCCTTCTTTATAGAGATGTGGGTCATCCCAGAAGTAATGTCTTAAATCATAAAAGAACTTTTTCTTTTGTTGGTATGTGAAACTAGGTGGTATATATTTAGCAACAATATAATTAGCATAGTCTGCAAACCAAGGAGTATTGCGAGAAGCATTTATGACAGCTAATTGTTCATCAGGAAAATCATCATTAATAGGAAGTGGGTCATCAAGAACATTTTCCATTCTAGACAAATTATCTGCTACGGGATTCTCAGCTCCCTTTCTATCAATAATATGCAAGTCAAATTCTTGTAGCAATAAAACCCACCTAATGAGTCTAGGTTTAGCATCTTTCTTTTTCATAAGATATTTAATAGCAGCATGATCGGTGTGAACAGTTACTTTAGAATCAACTATGTAGGATCTGAATTTATCACATGCAAACACAACTGCTAGAAATTCTTTCTCAGTAGTAGCATAATTTCTTTGGGCACTGTCTAGAGTTTTACTAGTATAATGGATAACATTTAATTTCTTATCAACTCTCTGTCCTAGAATAGTACCAACAGCATAATCACTAGCATCACACATAATTTCAAAAGGCAAGTTCCAATCAGGTGGTTGAACAATAGGTGCAATGGTTAAGGCTTTCTTAAGTGTTTCAAAGGCTTCTAGACAATCATCATCAAAAATAAATGGAACATCTTTTTGCAAAAGATTGGTAAGAGGCCTAGAAATTTTTGAGAAGTCTTTAATAAATCTGCTATAGAAACCAGCATGACCAAGGAAACTTCTTATACCTTTGATATCTTTAGGACATGGCATTTTCTCAATAGCATCAACCTTAGCTTTATCAACTTCAATACCTCTCTCAAAAATTTTATGCCCCAAGACAATACCTTCATTCACCATAAAGTGACACTTCTCCCGATTCAAGACAAGTTTAGTTTCTTCACATCTCTGCAAAACTCGATCAAGGTTGCTTAAGCAATCATCAAAAGAACTTCTGTAAACGGAGAAATCATCCATGAAAACCTCAACAATCTTTTCACAAAAGTCAGAGAATATAGCAGTCATACATCTTTGAAAGGTAGCAGGTGCATTGCATAAACCAAAAGGCATACGTCTATAAGCATAAGTTCCAAAAGGACAAGTGAAGGTGGTTTTCTCTTGATCAGACTGTGCTACGAGTATTTGAGAAAAACCAGAATAACCATCTAGGAAACAAAAGTGTGTATGCTTAGACAATATTTCTAACATTTGATCAATGAAAGGTAAGGGGTAATGATCTTTTCTAGTAGCTTTGTTTAATTTTCTAAAATCAATTACCATCCTATACCCAGTCACAATTCTTTGTGGAATGAGTTCATTTTTATCATTAGGAACAACGGTAATACCTCCTTTCTTAGGGACACAATGAACGGGACTTACCCATCTACTATCAGCTATGGGATAGATTATACCTGCTTCCAGAAGTTTTAGTATTTCAGTTCTTACCACCTCTTTCATCTTAGGATTTAATCGTCGTTGGTGGTCGACAACTGGTTTAGCATCAGGCTCCATATTAATTTTGTGCTGACATAGAGTGGGACTGATGCCCTTAAGATCATCAAGAGTATATCCAATAGCAGCTCGGTGCTTCCTCAGAGTTTTCAGTAATCTCTTTTCTTCATGTGCTGAAAGGTTAGCACTAATAATAACATGATATATTTTCTTTTCATCAAGATAAGCATATTTCAATGTATCAGGCAATTGCTTCAATTCAAACACAGGATCACCCTTAGGTGGAGGAGGACCTCCAAGAGTTTCAACAGGTAAATTGTGTTTAAGGATAGGTGGTTGATCAAAGAACATCTTATCTATTTCATTTCTTTCATTCATATGCATATCATTCTCATGGTCTAGCAAATATTGTTCTAACGAATCAGTAGGAGGTACAGCAATAGAAGCAAGATCAATAATTTCATCTTTACTAGGCAATTCTTTATCATGAGGTTGTCTACGAAATTTGGAGAAATTAAACTCATGAGACATACCACCAAAATCAACACTAACAATTTCTTTAGCGCAATCAATCTTGGCATTAACAGTGTTCAAGAAGGGTCTACCAAATATAATGGGACAAAAGTCATCTTGTGGAGATCCGAGGACTAGAAAATCAGTAGGGTATTTTATTTTTCCACACAAGACTTCAACATCTCTAATGATCCCAAGTGGTGTAATGGTATCTCTGTTTGCAAGTTTAATAGTAACATCAATGTCCTCTATTTCAGCAGGTGCAATATCATTCATAATTTCTTGATATAAGGTAAATGGAATAGCACTCACACTAGCACCCAAATCACATAAGCCATGATAACAATGATCTCCTATTTTAACTGAGATGACATGCATGCCCATAACGGGTCTGTTTTTATCTTTTGGATCAGGTTTAGCAATTCTAGCTGCTTCATTGCAGAAGTAAATAACATGCCCATCTATATTATCAACCAAGAGATCTTTAACCATAGCAACATTAGGTTCAACTTTAATTTGTTCAGAGGGTCTAGGTGCTCTAATATTACTTTTGTTAACCACAGTTGAAACTTTAGCATGTTCCTTAATCCTAACAGGAAAATGTGGTTTTTCAATATAAGCAGTAGGCACAACTGGATCAACATGGTAAACAATTGTTTCTTCTTTAACACTAACAGGTTCCTCAATCTTTTCTTTAACAGGGGGATGATATTTAAACCACTTCTCCTTAGGGAGATCAACATCAGTAGCAAATGATTCACAAAAGGAAGCTACTATCTCAGAGTCAAGGCCATATTTAGTGCTAAACTTATGAAAAGCATCGGTAGCCATAAAAGATTTAACACAGTCGAACTCAAGTATTATACCTGACTCATTACCTTTGTCGAGTTCCCAATCTTCAGAGTTGTGTTTAATTCTTTTCAGAAGATCCCATCTGAATTCAATAGTTTTCTTCATAAAGGAGCCAGTCGAAGAAGAATCGAGCGTAGTTTGATTATCATGAGAAAGCCGAGCATAAAAATTCTGTAAGATAATTTCTTTTGAGAGCTCATGATTGGGGCATGTGTACATCATGTACTTAAGCCTCCCCCAAGCTTGAGCGGTGCTTTCTCCTTCACAAGGCCAAAAATTATATATATAATTCCGATCACGATGAACCAAATGCATAGGATATTTTTTTGATGGAATTCTAGTTTCAATCGGTTCCAGTCCCATGTATCAGTATCATCACGTAGCCTATACCACATTGATGCTTTTCCCTCCAAAGATAAAGGGAATACTTTCTTCTTAACTCCATCTCCAGATAAACCTGCAAGCTTAAACAATCCATAAATTTCATCCACATAGATCAAGTGCATATCAGGATGTACTGTTCCATCTCCTACATAAGAATTAGCTAGCAGTTTCTCTATCATACCCGAAGGAATTTCTTATTCAATATTTTCAGTAGGTGCAGTAGGTTGAGGAGCAACTATTGGTGCTTTCGGTCGAGGCAAAGATACCCCGAACAAACTCCTCAAAGGATTACTTTCCATAGTGACAAGTGACTGTAAATTTCAGCACGTAATATAAATGTTTCCTTACCAAATTCCACTCACCAAAGGTGCTTCACTCCCCGGCAACGGCGCCAGAAAAGAGTCTTGATGACCCACAAGTATAGGGGATCAATCGTAGTCCTTTCGATAAGTAAGAGTGTCGAACCCAACAAGGAGCAGAAGGAAATGACAAGCGGTTTTCAGCAAGGTACTTTCTGCAAGCACTGAAATTATCGGTAACGAGTAGTTTGATAGCAAGATAATTTGTAACAAGTGACAAGTAACAATAGTAACAAAGAGTGCAGCAAGGTGGCCCAATCCTTTTTATAGCAAAGGACAAGCCGGAACGATCTCTTATAATAAGCAACACGTTCTCGAGGACACATGGGAATTTCATCTAGTCACTTTCATCATGTTGGTTTGATTCGCGTTCGCTACTTTGATAATTTGATATGTGGGTAGACCGGTGCTTGGGTGCTGTTCTTACTTGAACAAGCTTCCCACTTATGATTACCCCCTCTCGCAAGCATTCGCAACTACAAAAGAAGAATTAAGATAACTCTAACCATAGCATTAAACATATGGATCCAAATCAGCCCCTTACGGAATAGCGCATAAACTAGGGTTTAAGCTTCTGTCACTCTAGCAACCCATCATCTAATTACTACTCCACAATGCATTCCCTTAGGCCCAAAGATGGTGAAGTGTCATGTAGTCGACGTTCACATAACACCACTAAGAGAATCAACAACATACATATCATCAAAATATCGAACGAATACCAAATTCACATAATTACTTATGACAAGACTTCTCCCATGTCCTCAAGATCAAAAGTAACTACTCACAAATCATCATCATGCCCAAGATCAGAGGGGTATTAAATATCATATTGGATCTGAACATATAATCTTCCACCAAATAAACCAACTAGCATCAACTACAAGATGTAATCAACACTACTAGCAACCCACAGGTACCAATCTGAGGTTTTGAGATAAAGATTGAATACAAGAGATGAACTAGGGTTTGAGATGAGATGGTGCTGGTGAAGATGTTGATGAAGATTGGCCCTCCCACGATGAGAGGGTTGTTGGTGATGTCGATGGCGACGATTTCCCCCTCCCGGAGGGAAGTATCCCCGGCAGAATCTCTCCGCCGGAGAGCAAAAGTGCTCCTGCCCAAGTTCCGCCTAGAGACGGTGGCGCACCATCCCAAAAGTCTTCTCCTATATTTTTTAGGGCAAATGCACTTATATACCAGAAAATGGGGACAGAAGTGGGCCAGGGGCCCCACGAGGTACCAGGGCGTGCCTGGGGGAGGGGGCGCCCTGGTGCCTCGTGGGCACCTGGGTGGCCCCCTCTAGTACTTTTTGCTTCCAGTATTTTTTATTTATTCCAAAATAATTCTCCGTGAAATTTCAGCTCATTTGGAGATGTGCAGAATAGGTATCTTGACATAGCCTTTTCAGGTCCAGAATTCCAGCTGCCGGCATTCTCCCTCCTTGTGTGAATCTTGCATATTAAGAGAGAAAAGGCATTAGAATTGCTCAAAAAAGTGTTATAATGATTAAAAACACTATAAATAATAGTAGCAAAACATGATGCAAAATGGACGTGTCATCATATTATATCATGATTGTTTTGACAAAGTGTTGGCATTTGAGATATCTTATTATTGCTCGCTAGTTGATTATGCCATTGATATGAGTGAATATAATTTCTAAGAGTTATCATTAGCATGGTTAGTTATAATCTTTGCTAAAAACTTGGGTACTATTTAAGCATATATATAGATACAAGAACAAAAGAGTTTGTAAAAGTTTTTTTTATCACTTTCAGTTTGTCAACTGAATTGCTTGAGGACAAGCAATGAGTTAAGCTTGGGGGAGTTGATACGTCTCCATCGTATCTACTTTTTCAAATACTTTTGCTCTTATTTTGGACTCTAATTTGTATGATTTGAATGAAACTAACCCGGACTAACGCTGTTTTCAGCAGAATTGCCATGGTGTTGTTTTTGGGCAGAAATCAAAGTTCTTGGGTCTGGATGAAACTTTTTGGAGAATTTTTATGGAATATATAAAAATTATTGGTGCAATAATCAACAGAAGGGGGGCCACCCAGTGCCCACGAGGCACCAGGGCACGCCACCCCCCCAGGCGCGCCCTGGTACCTCGTGGGGCCCACATGGCTCCGCTGACCCTAATTCCAAGCCTATAAATTCCTATTTCCCAAGAAAAAAATAGGAGAGAAAGTTTTATTGCGTTTCACGATACAGAGCCGCCGCCACCTCCTGTTCTTCATCGGGAGGCCAGACCTGGAGTCCGTTTGGGGCTCCGAAGAGGGGGATCTTCCGGCATCGTCATCATCAACCATCCTTCATCACCAATTTCATGGTGCTCACCGCCGGGAGTGAGTAATTCCTTCGTAGGCCTACTGGACGGTGATGAGTTGGATGAGATTTATAATGTAATCGAGTTAGTTTTGTTAGGGCTTGATCCCTAGTATCCACTATGTTCTGAGATTGATGTTGGTATGACTTTGCTATGCATAATGCTTGTCACTAGGGCCCGAGTGCCATGATTTCAGATCTGAACCCTTTATGTTTTCATGAATATATTTGTGTTCTTGATCCGATCTTGCAAGTTATACGCACTTGCTATGTGTTATGATCCGCATACCCCAAGGTGACAATAATTGGAATTCTTTTCGGTGATTGCCATAGTTTGAGGAGTTCATGTATTCACTAAGTGCTAATGCTTTGTTCCGGTTCTCTATTAAAAGGAGGACTTAATATCCCTTAGTTTCCTTATGAACCCCGCTGCCACGGGAGGGTAGGACAAAAGATGTCATGCAAGTTCTTATCGCAAGCATGTATGACTATATACGAAATACATGCCTACATTACATTGATGAATTGGAGCTAGTTCTGTGTCGCCCTAGGTTATGACTGTTACATGATGAATGTTATCCAACATAATCACCGATCCAATGCCTACGAGTTTTTTACATATTGTTCTTGCTAAGTTACTACTGTTGCTACTGCTGTTACAATCGCTACTACTATTGCTGCTACCGTTACTGTTACTGTTACTACAATTGCTACTGCTATCAAACTGTCATACTACTGTACTACTGATCACTCTGCTGCAGATATTTAGTCTCCAGGTGTGGTTGAATTGACAACTCAACTGCTAATACTTGTAAATATTCTTTGGCTCCCCTTGTGTCGAATCAATAAATTTGGGTCGAATACTCTACCCTCGAAAACTGTTGTGATCCCCTATACTTGTGGGTTATCAATCCTTCATCGCTCTTGGCGTATTGTAGAGCCTTCTGGGTGTCTACTAGGGTCCTCTCCGCATAGGTGAGCGCGAACACCGAGTACCCAACCAGCCTCGAGACGACGTCTAGGGCTGTAGGAGTCGTAAAGAGGCCTGTCGGCTCCTCCATCTAAATCGCAAAAGTTGACAGTTAGATAAACCACATTTATACGAAAGCAACTATATAAGAAGATAACTTAAACTGTGTACGGCAACCCTGGATGTCTTTCTTCGGGTGGTCAGTTCTCACTTTTAAGTGGTTGTACATACGTTGGGCACTCCATGACTAGTACTTGGACTGTCGGTGATGGTCGTTCTTCACCTTCTCCTCCTCCTTTACCAACGTACCGGAGGAGGAGGAGGCCAGAACGACCCTCTACGGCAACAGTCGGTTCATCTCCCAAGTGGTTGTATATATATATGATGTACACTCAATGTTATTTCGACCGTTGGTGAAGGTCGTCCTTCACCTTGTCCTCCTGCTTTACCAAGTTCTCAGAGGAGGAGAAGAGGAAGGACGACCCCTACGACAATAGTCGGTATCCTCCTCTCAAAACAACCCTCATCTCAGTATGTGGATTTAGAGTGAGAATTGCCCCCCGAACAAAAAATGTAGCTAACAATATCAGTAGACTAATTAAATATTACCTGTAGAAAAATATATTAAATAGCTACGAACAAAGAATGTAACTAACAATATCAAACCACTACATTAACTATTATTATGAACGCCTGCAAAGAAAGTTCATATAATCTACGGTCTACGATATACGAATATGAATAAGAAAGTTCCTATAATCTACGAACAAAGAATGTAACTAACAATACCAACACCACTACATTAAAATTTGGGCATGAACTCTGCTTTAAAATGGACATATTAAGTGCTAGAAATTTGACGAAACGGAAATAAATCAACGTTTCGCCAAAACATTAGCTCTTATTATGAATCCCTGCAAAGAAAGTTCATATAGTCTACGGTCTACGATATACGAATATGAATAAGAAAGTTCCTATAATCTACGAACAAAGAATGTAACTAACAATACCAACACCACTACATTAAAATTTGGGCATGAACTCTGCTTTAAAATGGACATATTAGGTGCTAGAAATTTGGCGAAACGGAAATAAATCAACGTTTTGCCAAAACATTAGTTCTTATTATGAATCCCCGAATCAACGTTTCGCCAAAACATTAGTTTGTATAATCTACGATCTACGATCTACGAATATAAATAAGAAACTTCGTATAATCTACGAACAAAGAATGTAACTACAATCTACGATCTACAAACCCTAGCCGTAACCCCATAACCCACGTACTCCTAACTCTAACCCTAGCTCCCCTACCAATGTGGGTGGCGGCCACGTGCCGTTGGTGTTGGTGGCGGCCACGGCCGCGTTGGTGTTGGTGTTGGTGGCGGCCACGGCCGCGTTGGTCCCTGTCGGCCGCGTTGGTGTTGGTGGCGGCCACGGCCGCGTTGGTGTTGGTGCTGGTGGCCACGGCCGTTGGTGCGGGTGACGGCGGGGACGACGAGATCATACCGGATCCCATGGCGACGACGACGGCGGGGCCGACGAAGAGGACGGCGGGACCGACGGGGGCGAGGAAGAGGACGGCGTGGCCGACGGGGCCGGCGAAGAGGACGGCGAGGCAGAGGCGACGACGACGCCGAGAGCGAGATCCATGGGGAGAGTTAAGGTGAGCGAGGGTGAGTCAAGTGAGGGGGACGACGGGGGTGCGCGTGTTAAACTGTGTTCTTGCTGCGACGGGCGGCAACGAGCGACCGTCACAGCTATTTTCTGACAGAAGTGGACATCTGGCAGGGATAACTAGTGGCGGTTGCGCGGAGCCACCCGCCAGTGCTTACTCACATACCTGTGGCGGGCCCTAGGGCGCACCCGTCACTGCTGAGTTACGCAGACAAGGGCCCCCGGGGTGAACGTACCTGTGGCGGGTTACTTCCCCCGCCCGCCACAGTTAGACTATTGGCTGTGGCGGGCACGTTTTGGCACCCGCCACTGCTTGTTTTAAAAAATAGCTGTGGCGGGTGCTCCGCTGTGCCCGCCACTAATTTATGATCTCCTATAAGCCCTTTCCCAGTAGTGCGCCAAATATGTCACCCTAAAGAAGAATGGAGGGCCGGTAACCGTGGTTGAGCATGGTGAAGGAGAGAAGCGGCCGAGGGGGGAGACCAACTCCAAGTTGGATGAGAAGCGTGATGCCGCGGCATTCGCCTTGCAAGAAACTTTGCAAGGCATAATGACCCAAAAGAAAGCAAGGGAGGAGAGAAAAGCGCCAAGATAAAGAGGAGCAAACGAAGGCCTACATTGAGATACAAAAGAAGAAGCTCGAGATCAAGGAGAACGTCCAAACGAAGAAGCTCGAGATTGAGGCGACCAATGCAAAGACCAAGCAAAAGAGGTGGCGCTCGCTTTCATGGCGAAGGAGGTGGAGATCATGACGGTGAACTTGAGCAAGG
This sequence comes from Thinopyrum obtusiflorum, assembly GCA_036873465.1. NCBI lineage: Eukaryota > Viridiplantae > Streptophyta > Magnoliopsida > Poales > Poaceae > Thinopyrum > Thinopyrum obtusiflorum. The sequence goes on from JAAAWM010010126.1 coordinate 17,021, forward strand.
TGTCCCCGAGGAGAAGGGTTTGATTTGAGAAGAGGCAAAAGGAGATGCTCGAGTTAGATGGTTGATCTAAGACGGAAATCATCATCTTTTTTGTATGCCGGTATGTTTGGTGGCATGAACCACGGCCGAGATACATGGCGTGGTTGAACTATGTCCGTCTTTTCGTGTGCGGCATGAAGTATGCCTTTTTTATAGGCAGGTATGTATGCCGGCCGCTGACATGCCCACCGGCATGAACTGTGGCCACTGGCCTTTTTAGATTAAATTTGATTGCCAAAAATTTAGACGCGTGGATGAAAATGCGTCGACCGGTTGTGTGCATCAGTCAGGTTTGGACGAACACGAGGAGACAACGCGTCTTCAACTAACCAAAACGGACGAAAAGCGAAAAAAACCGCGCTGGTCTGCGTCAGACGCGTTGGAGTTTTTTTTTTTTTTGAGATGCAGACGCGTTGGAGTTGCCTCCTGCGGTGGTTGGACCGTCGTATGTCCCTTTCCAATCAAGAATTCGATACGTTTATTTATTGTGTGAGCGGCCGAGAGCCCGAGCCCGAGGCAGGGGAAAAGGTCAATTTCGCTCCTACGTAGTACTACAATTTATTTATGTAGTCTTCTCCCTAGCCCGAGCCCGAGCGTGCTTCGTTTCCCCTTTCTCCACACCGCTGCCGCCGTCGGGCTGATCCCACCGCCGGCGCGCTATTGATCTCATATAGAAGCCAAAAATTATCCGTAGCAGATCTCCATAGTATCCACCCCAGATCTACAGATCCGTGTTTTCCCCTGATGAACAGGGCATGAAACTGACCAATCCGAGAAGAACCCAAGGAGCGGCGGCATCTGCCTGCTCCGATCCCTCACACCGCGACCATGACCACCCGGCACCCTCAAGCACCATCCTCCTCAACCTCAACCTGGAGGTCGACGTCTGCTCGACCTGCAGCCACGACACCAGCACCGCCGTCTGCGAGACGAGCGACGCGGGGGCCATCCACGTCACCCTGTGCGCCGCCAGGCCGCCTCGGGTCTCCCGCCTCCTGGTCTGCCGCTCCGGCTCCCTATCGGCCTCGGAGCCGTACATCGTCGCCACGGAGTTGAACATCATTCTGCTAGCCGTGGGTGTCGCCTCTAAGCCGCTCTGCAGCAAGGCAAGGTATGAGTATTTCGTTTACAGATGGGCACCAGGAGAGCAGGAGCGGCCGTCCCTGGAGTTGATATCTGCATCGATTTCGCTTGACGACTCTCATGTCGGCCTGCTGCCTTGCAACGGCTTTTATTTCGTTGCTGCGCTCTGTTACACATCCTCGCCTGACAAGTACGACCTGCATCTTTACAACTCTGAAACCAGAAATTGGACAACAGATCTGGGCTTGCTCAACAAACATCAAGAGCATATGGGCTACTACCATGCCAACCACAAGGTTGTCACTTCCGGGGGAGAACCTGGCACCATGTGGTGGTGCGACCTCAAGCATGGTATCCTCAGGTGCGACGTCCTCTGTCCGCACCAACAGCTACAGTACATCTCCTTGCCGACGCCAATACTTCAAGGCAGGAAATTGGAAGGCTGCCCGAGGAGTTGCCGGGACATCGCAATCGTCAATGGCCGAATCAGCTTTGTAGAGATCCAGATCCGCACAAGACCAGGTACCTCACGCAGAGGCAGCTTTCTCTCAGATGGCTGGACCCTTGTCAAATGGAGCACCAGTGCTACCGGTCCTTGGCAGCAGGACTACGAACTCGATGCTTCTCAGATCTCTGTCCCAGCAGACAAGCTAGCGCATTTTGAATTGCTTCTGAAGCCGCCGATAGACGATGAAAGCACAGCCCAGCAAATATTGCTGCCACTCCATACAGGACATCCTACACTCAGTCTGCATGACGACCAAGTCGTTTACCTCATGACCAAAGTTGACTACTTGGATGAAAAGGCATTGGTGCTTGCTATTAACATGAGAAACAAGACACTAGAAGGTGTTGCCGAGTTCACTGCCGATAGAGTACCTGGCTTCTGTTTCACATATACACACACTAGGATCTCCATCTATCCAGGTAATTATATTGTACTGTACCATGCCGGGTGTTCATTTCATTTTTTTTTGCAGTTTGTACATGGCTCTAGGCAATTATATTATACTCGTGTCATCTGCATTATTTGTGACGAGTAATTTTGCATGCCCAATGCACGTCTCAAATGACATAACTTCAAGACAATGATACTACAAGGACATTCATAATAGACCCAAGAAGTCAACGGTATCCTGTCAAGCTCATTCTCTCAGACGCTAGTCCAAATAATTCTAAGATGACAACTTACATCATAGTACTTTAGATTCATGATGCTACAAAATGCACACAAACACATTATCAATGTTTGAAAAATTGTTAACTTGTAACCGCTCGGTCGACTGGCGAGCTGGGGATTAATAGGCAACCCGGCCAGTTAATCGAATTATGAATCAGTTAATTGGCTACTCCATGACCCACATAGCAGGGATTATTCGGCCAGTTAACAGATTTATTGGCGGATACTATGAACATTACACTTATACATGGATAGGATCTAATTCATTATCTAGAAGTTGATAAAATGTTGACTTAGGCCTAGGTGTTTGGGCCGCGACTGCGACAGAAGCGGCCATTGGTTGGCTGTGGTGGGGAAATTGTTGTGCCGAGGAAGCGGCTGTGATGAAGGTTGGTCGTTAGGCAACATAGCTGTGGAGTAACTGTGAGCTGAGAAATGTTCAAAACACCCCTAGAGTGCCGAGGCCACTCTAATCTGCTGATTGCAAGTTAATCATCTGTTGTTTCAGTACTAACTAGTAACCATGTACATAATAATCAAACTAAATCAGGAAGCAAATTAAGTCAAATTCACATATTGGAAGTTCACATTTTTATTTGGTATTCGTTAAAATGCAAAGAGTACACACATTTAAAGTTTTCATGTACTTAAAAATATACACATATCACTTGTAAGCAGGTGGTAGTTGTCCATACAACTGCAACAGTTTGTGGTCAAATTGGGAGATGGGGAGGTCAGACAGATGGATGGTCGGAAATGGACCAACGGGAATTGGACGTGGTCGAGGTGGAGGTGGGCGGGCTGCGAGGCCCAGGGGCGGTGAGGGAGGCAGGATGACTAGAGGAGATGGGATGGTGAGGAAAGTGGAGTCAGCCGACGCTGCTATGGTTGCGGTCGATGAGGAGATTGAGGGGGGGGGGGGGGGGGGGGGGGGGGGGGGGGGGGGGGGGGGGGGGGGGGGGGGGGGGGGGGGGGGGGGGGGGGGGGGGGGGGGGGGGGGGGGGGGGGGGGGGGGGGGGGGGGGGGGGGGGGGGGGGGGGGGGGGGGTCTTGGACGGCGGCAGCAGCTGGTTGATGTGGGGGGTGCGGCATGGTCTTGGACGGTGGCAGCTGGTTGATGCAGGGGCGTGTCCGCGTGAGAGACGGGGAACGCTTGGAATGACCGGTTGCAATTTCACCGTAAAATTTGTAAGGAGACAGGGGTAGCACAGGGGAGTGAGACAACTTCGTGGGGGAAGTACATCCGGAGTTGGTTTCGACCTGTTACTCTAAAAGCCACTGGCTGTGGCCAGTCAGCCGATGCAAATAGGCGTTTCGTTTGGCTTCAGCTTCTTTTCGTGGGAAGCTGCTCCAGGAGCCCAATCAAATGGAGTCTTAATATGAGGTGTTTATGCACAACTCAATTGCTTCAACGACAAATTGGAGAACAGAAAAGTTATTGCATCAGGTTGGATGTGATAATATAGTTGCCTGGAGCTGTTTTTGATCTACTAGTTGGTACTACAGATTAAACTTCAAAAAGTCCCTTTGTGGCTTTAAATATATCTAGTTGGAAGTGCACCATCCCTCGTTCAGATCAGTGAGAATATCAGCTTGTTATGATATGCATAGAAAGCCAACATCATGCTTCAATCTGAAAGCACAAGTATAACCAATGGCAAGATACAGATGGTATGCAGCACAGCAGCAGTTTTGTTGAAATCCAACATCATGCTTCAATCTGAAAGCACAAGTATAACCAATGGCAAGATACAGATGGTATGCAGCACAGCAGCAGTTTTGTTGACAGGATTCAAATAGTATAGCAGGTACTCACCATTTCGCTGGAGGGAGCAGATCGTGTTGCCCAAGAATGGAATTATTCGCACAAGTACAGAACTGCAGGTCTCCAGTGAATGGATCGAATTAGTAGCAAACTCACACAGGAGGGAGATGGCCACGCTCAAGAGATTGGGCAGGTTGTCAGTGGCAGTGCCAGCGGTGGCTTTGTCGTGGCGACATCGACGGGCGTTCATGGTGGACTGGATTGGGCTGGTGGTCAGTATAGTGACCGAGGGGATGGCAGCGACAGGGGTTTCACTGGCGCAGGAAGCAGCGGTTGTGGCAGAGTAGGCGGAGGCATCAGTGAAGAACACTCCCCATGTCCAGGCTGAAATCCTGCTTGAGCTAGCAGGGCAGAGCTGCAGTCATGCCGCCGAACCACGAGTATTCCCCACATGAGAGACAAAAGAAATCAGTACTGCCTGTAAAACAAAAAACACAAGCTTTTCGCTTGCGCGGAGGGTTTTGGCATGGGCCGAGTTTCGTTCATGACCGACTGTCGCCCCCTGAAACAGGCCATATGCTCTGATAATCAAGACCGTGTTCAGAGAAACAAAATTTCTGCTTCACATGGGTTTCATCGAGTCCAGGATAGGTCACTGCCCTCGTGAATGTAATACCCCAGCTCACTTGTTGGCTGGTCTGGGAGTGCTTGTACCTAAGGGTAGCCAAACTGTTTGGCTTACTGACCTGTCTCGAGATGTAATGTGTGCTGTGGCGGCTGATTGTGCCGTGACCACAAGCTAATGGGATGCATGGCGTTCCACATAAAAAAAAAGAAAAAGAAAAAAAAAGCAGATAACTTGGGTGCTATTGTATTTTGGAACTATGCATATAATTGATTGGTATTCTATCTATTGAGATTAAAAGGATGTATGCTTCTTTTTTTTATTCTTGTCAGTGATATATAGAGGAAAGGGCAAAGGGGTTTGTGGCTGCCTGCTTAATTAGCTAGCTGTTTGTGAGCCAGATTAACCAGAGCTATTTTGCTGGGCGCAGGTACTATAGACGGTGGTAACCTATGCTATAATGATGAAGGTGCCTGGAACGTGTGATGGTTTGATGTCAACAAGACCATCAGTAACGGACGTGCAAGGGTAGTGCGCCGGCGTGACCTTTTTTTTTACAAAGAATAGAAAAATGGCTGTCTTGTTTGAAAGAAGACGCTCTAGTATTGTACTTATGGAATATTAGTTGGCTAGTTTGTTTGTTCTTTCAGTAGCCAGGATTACTGGCCACCCCTGTATGGTTGTTCGGAACTCATTTATATTCAATTCAATCAACCGGCAGGAACGCTCCTGCCTTTCCTTTTTGTTAAGACTAGCAAACATGCTCGTTGTGCCCGTGCGATTGCAGCGGGAGAGGAAAAATAAATCTAATTTCGTGGAATAGGAAAAATAAATCTAATTTCGTGGAATAATGAGTTTGACGAAGGATTTTAGAATATTGCTGGCGATAGAATTTAATACTCAGTACTTTGTATATTGATGGCGATAGAATTTAGGACACGACTAGGGAGCACACGTGTGCTCCCTAGCTTTCCCAAGTACACGGCCAAAAAAGGTAAGTTTTTGTCCTAATACTATGATGCAAAATCCATTAAAAAAAGAAAGATCTTATCTCATGTGCAATTATTTTGTGTGTTAATTTTTTTAAAAAGTCATAACTTTTGAACTGAGCATCAAAATTCACTGTTACGTTCCTAGCGACGAGCTCTCCAAAATTAGAACCCATATAGACATGTTTTAATGAACTTTTTTTTCTCGTGCAACTTTGGTGCCATGGAGAGGCAACTTTTGTACTACAGTAGGCAACTTTCGGTTAGTTTGTGTATCATGATCATCTATCATCCCAATATTTTTTTAGTTGGCTACGATGACTATCAAAATGCTTAGCATCACGTGTAAGTTGCCTACCATGGCTACCTATCAACTTTGGTGCTACATGAAACACCTTGTTGCAAGGTTGTCTATCATGACTACCTATCAACTCAATGCTCTCATAAAGTTGGCTATCATGACGGTTAAGTCGCCTAGTGTCAACTATGAAGTTGTTTTTCGTGAACTTTTTTTAAAGCAACTTTGATGCCACAGAGAGGCAAATTTTGCACAACAGCAAGCAACTTTCGGTTAGGCTGTGTATCGTTGTCACCTACATCGAAAAATGTTCTTTTTCAGTTGGCTACAATGAATACCAACTTGCCTTATCACTTGTAAGTTGCTTACCATGGCTACCTATTAACTTTGGTGCTACATGAAGCACCGTGTTACCATGTTGCATATCATGACTACCTATCGGCAATGCTCTTATAAAGTTGACTATCATGACCATCAAGTTGACTAGCGTCACCTATGAAGTTGTTTTCGACAAACTTTTTTTTCCTAGGCAACTTTGGTGCAATGAAGAGGCAACTTTTGACCTACAGTAAGCAACTTCCGGTTAGGATGTGTATCATTGTCACCTACCATCCTAACAATGTTCTTTTCAGTTGGCTACGAAGACTACCAAATTGCCTAGCATCATCTGTAAGTTGCCTACCATGACTACCTATTAACTTTGGTACTACATGAAACACCATGTTACCAGGTTGCCTATCATGACTACCTATCAACTAAATGTTCTTATAAATTTGACTCCAGACCGTCAAGTTGTCTAGCGTCACCTATGAAGTTGCTTTCAATGAACTTTTTATCTCAGGCAACTTTGGTGCCACGTAGAGGCAACTTTTGTACTATAGTAAACAACTTTCGGTTAGGTTATGTATCATGGTCACCTATCATCCCGATGTTCTTTTGAGTTGCCTACGATGACTACCAAATTGCCTAGCATCCCTGTAAGTTGCCTGCCATAACTACCTATCAACTTTGGTTCTACATGAAGCACCTTGTTGCCATGTTGCCTATCATGAGTACCTATTCAACTCAATGCTTTTATAAGTTGGCTATCTTGACCGTCAAGTTGCCTAGCGTCACCTATGAAGTTGCTTTCGACAAACTTTTTTTCCCAGGCAACTTTGGTGCAACGAAGAGGCAACTTTTATACTACAGTAAGCAACTTCCGGTTAGGATGTGTATCATTGTCACCTACCATCCTAACAATGTTCTTTTTAGTTGGCTACGAAGACTACCAAATTGCCTAGCATCATCTGTAAGTTGCCTACCATGACTACCTATTAACTTTGGTACTACATGAAGCACCATGTTACCAGGTTGCCTATCATGACTACCTATCAACTAAATGTTCTTATAAATTTGACTCCGGACCGTCAAGTTGTCTAGCGTCACCTATGAAGTTGCTTTCAATGAACTTTTTATCTCAGGCAACTTTGGTGCCACGTAGAGGCAACTTTTGTACTATAGTAAACAATTTTCGGTTAGGTTGTGTATCATGGTCACCTATCATCCCGATGTTCTTTTGAGTTGCCTACGATGACTACCAAATTGCCTAGCATCCCTGTAAGTTACCTGCCATAACTACCTATCAACTTTAGTGCTACATGAAGCACCTTGTTGCCATGTTGCCTATCATGAGTACCTATTCAACTCAATGCTTTTTATAAGTTGGCTATCTTGACCGTCAAGTTGCCTAGCGTCACCTATGAAGTTGTTTTCGACGAACTTTTTCCCTCGTCATGATAGACAGCTTTGGTGGCACAGAGAGACAACTTTTGTACTACCAGTATGCAATTTTCATTGGTAGGCAACTAACTATCAATGGCATGCAACTTATCAGTCCTAGTAGGTGACTAAAAATTAGCAATGAAAGACAACTGAGCATCGACAGTTGGCAATTCGTAGTATTGTAGGCAACTTAGAGATAATGGTAGGTAACTGAGCATTCGTTGGTAGATAACTTACCTGCGATGGTACGCAAAGTGAGAAGAATGTTAGACAAATTTGGTATTACAGATTATACAATGAAGTTGCTTCCGTGCACCACTAAGGTTGTCTCCCATAGCAGAAAAGTTGCTATGAAAATGTTGTGAAGTTTACAACCCCACACAACTTCTCCTCTTTGCATAGATAACATAAGTAGTATGAAGTTACCAACCCCCAAGCAACTTACCACTTGTCCTGGCAACTCCCGTCCACGTCTCTCGCAACTCCCATCCACAACTCTGGAACTCGCGCCAGCGCCTGCGTTTTTGAATACTAGCGCCCCTCCCCCATATTTCTGTGGGTTTTGCGCATGGGTGATCTGTAACATCCCCAAATCCTAAACACTTTGTTAACCTAGCTAATGTGCCATGTCAGCATATTTTTCATAAATAAAATGCAATTAAAGAAACTATCCAACTCAAATTCAAATTTAAATTTCAAGTGAAATTAAAAGTTGATCAAATCTGAGAACTAAATAGTTCATAATTTTGCAAATAGTCCATAGGCAATTATAAAATTGAAACCAACATTAATTGGATTATTAAAATGCCTCTAACAAATTAATGACAGTACCTAAATAGCCTTATTAAAATCATTTCTAATTATAAAAAATTCAAATGAAAGCATCTTGCCTCCAAACCTCTTTCTAGCAGTACCAAATATTCCATAATATTTATTAGGACCAGTTGCACATTTCACAAAATTGGTTTAATGCCAAAACGATTACAAAACAGAAAGTAAAAGAAAACAGAACAAAAAAGAAACAGAAAAAGAAAAAGTGGGCGAGGCCTACCTATTTACCTGGCGCTCACCTGAGGCCCGAGACGGCCCAGCCCACTAGTGGGCCTCCTCCCACCTGCTCCCGCCTCGCTGTCGCCGCAGCCATGGACGAGCTCGCGCCGCTTCGGCCACGGCGCGACACCGCGACGGAGCAGTTGGCGCGGGGAGATAAGGACCGGCCCTCGCCTCTCGCTACCCCCTGGAGCCACTGGACCCCCTCACTTCCTCTCCCTCCCCTCGCTTCCTTCTCCACAGCTACTTCCGACGCGGTCATCGTTGCGCCGCTGCCGTTTCCGTAGCCCGGAGCACCCCCGCGCCGCCTAGCCGTGTCCAGGAGGACCGCGGTGCTCGTCCACTTCGACCATGACCACCGGGCCAAGCCAGGAGGCAACCCAGCGCCGGATCAGAGTCGTCTTCTTCCTCGGGACGCCGGAGCTCCGTCACCGCGATTCACCGCCTCCCTGCGGTCCTAAGCTTTCCGCCGGCCACCGTGTGCCCCTCGGTGAGCTTTCTACTCGAAACCCCTGTCCTCCCCGCTCGTTTTGGTGCCCGTAGCCGCCGACGCCGTCGAAGCCAAAACTCGCCGCCGTTGCCCTGCTCCACCGCGTGGCCACCACTGTCGCAGCCTTTGCATGAGCACGACAATGTGCTCCTGGTGCTCCCAGGAGCCCAGCGAGCCTAGTCGCGCGTCCTGCCGAGCCCCGTAGCCCCTAGCTGCTCGAGCTCCGCCCGTGGCCGTCGTCGGCCGTCGTCACATCCGACATTTCCGGGTGCCTCAGCTGCTGCTGTTGGTGCAGATCGACGCGGCGCTCGCCTCTCGTCCGAATGGTGGTCGCGGCACTTGTTTTGGTCGATCGTACGCAAATCCCGAGCGTTGCCGCCTCTCTATTGCTCGTCGGAGCAGCGCCGCCGCGCGCCGGAGCTCAAACTCCGGTGGGTCCCACGCGCAGGGCCATTAGCATCCAACCCCCCACCGCTAACCCACTGACCAGTGGGCCCGTTCCTGTAGCAATTAACTTAGCCGCTAATTAACCCACTGTTAACACAGGCACTGACATAGCGGGCCCACAACGCTAATTAAAGCAGTTAATTAAACTAACCACATGTTTAACCTAACAGAGCAGTTAATTAAACTAACCACATGTTTAACCTAACAGTCACTGTCAGCTAGGCCCCACTGGACCTAGTTGACTGGTCAACCAGCTGACTGGGCAAGTCCAGTCACTGACTGGTGGGTCCAGTGGGCCCCCTTTGACCAGTCAAGCCCCCGGTTGACTGCTGACTGGGCAGTCAACTGGGGCCCACTATCAGCCACACCAGCACTCTGCTTGGTGCATCAGTGGGTACCCATAGCATTTTCATTTAAAAATAATTCGAATTAATAATAAAACAAAAAATCCAGAAAATGGGTAAAACTTTCGAAAATCATATAAAATAAACCGTAAATCGGATGGAAATGTTTTATATATGAAAAACGATCAGAAAAACGAGACGAATCCGAATATGCCCTCCTCATAGCTGTCACATGCCTCTAGCATTATGAACATGGAACTTTCCCCTCCGGTTCATCTGTCTGACAGATGCCTAACACCGGGAAAATATCTCCAGATATTTTCCCGCTCCGTCTGTAGCACTTAACGTTACACTAGGTCACCCCTGCACTGCGTATTGCCAGATATTTATATTGTTTCTTCTCCCCCTTCCTTCCTGGTAGACCCCGAGACCGCTGACGATGCCCTGGTGATCGATTACTTCACTGTCGGAGATTCCTTTTCATCTGCCGAGCAACCAGGCAAGCAACACCCTCTTGACGCATGCCTATATCGCCCATTCTTTCTCCGTCCAGCTTGCATTAGAAATTGCTGCTTCTACTGCTTTACCTATTCTGATGCATGGCCTGATTTTGTAACCTGCTTTTGATAATTACCTGCTTATCCTAAACTGCTTAGAATAGGCTGGTTAGTGAACCCCAGTGACCCCACTTTATCTTTGTTGCCTCGCTGGATTATCAGAAGACTCGATCAATGTGATCGACAGCCAGGCCCCAGTACCGCACAGCACATCACACCCCTAAGTTGCTCGACACTGCAGCGTTACTATCAAGTGCCAAGGGTGATACCTCGTAAGCACTTTCGATATTAACTCTGTGGAGTAGTTACTCGGTCGTGGTCATCGAGGGTGATTCCTCCTTCTCCACTTCCGATAACAACGCTGTCGTGCAACACATCAAGTGTGAACCTCGAGGGTGATTCCTCCTAAGTTCACCTTGATGATTACATCATGGGGAATCCGTCGAGGGTGATTCCTCGGATTCCTTCTTGATGTGGTAGCCACACGGATGCCTTTACATCACCATTGATACTGAATGAACCGGATAAAGTCGGGTAGGCCCTGAGGGGTACCCGCGCGTGCCTATGTGGCGAGTGATGTGGAGTCGGGTTGACCTAGAGGGTGCCCGCAAGATAATTACGAGGCGTGGCCGGGCATTCTTAGCCCTTGCTGCAAGTCCTCGAGACGGGGCGACGGGGTCACATCGATCGTGAGTCTCTGCTCATTACCGCGTGCTCCCAATACGCTAACGATTTGGATATTTGATCCGAGTGGGCCTCTGGCCCGATAGCACTAACCATCATGCGGGAATAAATATGGGTACTCTGCGTCGTACGCATGAGCCAAAGCTTTCTAGACGCTAGCGACTGAGCGGCGCGCGCCGAATTGGACTAGTTAAGCCCGTGCTTGTATTAAGGGGGCTAGGTCTGCTTTCGGCCGCCTGACGCAACGTGCAGGAGTTCCCGGGGCGAAGGCCCAAGACCCCTGGGGGCATAGGTTAGTCCGGTGTGCTGACCTCTCTGTTAAGTCTTCGGTCGGGCTGCGGCGTATTGTTTAGCCGAGGCCGGGCATGACCCAGAAAAGTGTGTCCGGCCGGAGTTAAGCGAGCATGGTGGGTAAGTTGGTGCACCCCTGCAGGGAAGAAAACATCTATGCATAGCCGGATTCTCGGTAACGGACGCTCGGAGTCGTATCCCGATCGATACAACTAGAACTTAATGGTGGAATGAGATATGGATAATAGGGCTCTGGGATTGCTTTCTCGCAGGGAGTCAAGAAAGGATCTCTGGGCGAGGTTGGTACTGATTAGTACTATTACTTTATGCTGACGGAACTCTCCCTCGCCCTCAACTGGATCAAGAGCTCGAGGGACGTCATCGTACTGAACGTATGCTGAACACGGAGGTGCCTTACGTTCGGTACTTGGATCGGTCGGATCATGAAGACGTTCGACTACATCATCCGCGTTACTAAACGCTTCCGCTTTTGGTCTACGAGGGTACGTAGACACACTCTCCCCTCTCGTTGCTATGCATCACCATGATGGATCTTGCGTGATCGTAGGATTTTTTTTGAAATACTACGTTCCCCAACAATACCATCCTTGCCCCTCGAGGATTTGTGTTATCATCGACAACATTATTGCATTCCCTCCAACACAAAACTTGTTTTTGTTTTGTGTTGTACCTTGAGTTCATTGCTATCCAACTTACGTTATGTTCTACCGTGGAGCATTACCATCTTTGATGTCAAGAATGTTGTGAGGATTGCTCCACCTCTTAAGAATTCTTGATATAGTAATACTTCTCGCCATCTCCGTTCATTCCTTGGTCCCCGTGTTGATTCTAACCGGGATACTAACAAGTGGACGGTGCTGCTTGGATTCTGTACTTCTAGCAACCCCATTGCTTTGAAATTAATGATCGACAGTTCATTCTTAGACTATTGGTTATCGAATAACCATTCTAACATTGATCATGCTACCGAAGCACATATCTCGGGTGCACTTTTTATCCGATGTTTAATTGTGTATGTTTCCCTCGAGCATACATCATTATAACATTTTTCCTGACAAATGTCATCTCCTTGTTCACATAATTGTGGAAATCCGTCTTTTTGGAAACCTCGATGAATTGTTGCTGAGTCCATCAGCCACCTACCCATCCTCTCCTTGGTTTAATGGTGAACTCTTGTTTCGGAACTCGCTTCCATAGTTCATTTCCCGAGAATCTTACAATGACATCTCGTCAACTTGTGTTGCACCTTTTCTTCTCAGGCATCCTGAGTCTGAGGTATCCTGACACCAATCAGATCCGAATCATGGTCAGATATGATGGTTGGAACATATTTCCAAGAGTCATAACATTGGTCTTTATATAACCCAGTAAGGTGATGTCATGCTTGGCACACCTGGCCGGAGGACTTATTATTATAGTTTCTTTCTTTTGCAAGGTTAACCATTCTTCCCGGAGGAAATTGTAAGACTTATTCTTGAGTTGTTCCTGATGGATCCTTTGTGTATCCAAAGTCTGACCTTTGCTTAAAACCATGTCGGTACTATTCTGAAGCATGACTGTGGTACTCTAACTTCAACAAGGGCATTGAAAGCGCAATGCTAAATGCTTCTTGAACAGTTATCCAAACACCGTTGTATGGGTGCATATCATGATTCCTCTTACCCCTATCAACTAAATGGCCATGCCTTTGATCTCCTGACACGTATATCATGCCCTGCTTAACCTTGGGGAGGATATACTCCTATTACTTATGTTTAAACAAATTTTTCTTTCCATTGGTTTGTTTAAATTGATAATCACATTTTTCTTTCCATTGGTTTGTTTAACCTTTCTTGTGATCTATATGATATAGGCAGTAATATTTGCTGCTTAAGTAAACACCTCGGTGTACAACTATGTCAGCAAGACCCTGTTACTATATGTTGATAACATTTCGGTAACCACCGATGGACGAGAACTTTGCCTATTGGTCCGCCTCGTTTCAATGAGCAGGAAAATGGTTCTATTCGTCCCTCGCCCTTGGTACCAACGTTATTGCCAATATAACTGGCAGGCTATGCTCTGACCTGCCCTGCTAGCGTGACCGTACAAGATGTCACTGCTCCTTCTACCTTTAACCCACATGGTGGGCCCATAACCCACAGTTCCACAGGATCAAAACCTGACTCTCCTGTACACCCCTATTTCTAAAGGTTATTCCTCACGCTTGGCTTCGTATTTAATTCACGAGCCACCTTCCTAGTGATCAATTCTGGTACCAGACACAATGCTTATTCTCCCTCCCTCGCTTTCCCTCCTCGCGCCACTGCTGACCAGCGCCTCCCCGTCGCCTTACTGCTCGCCTCCTAGCGGCCATGCTCCGGTGCCGCCCTCTCCCTCCGCCATGCGCCCCATCCTTCCCCACGCGGTGCCTCTCCTTCTCCTGCTTGCCTGCTTCCCTGGCTAGCCGCTGCTTGCGCCATGGCCGCCGCGTGCGTCTTCCCTGCCGCCAAGCATCACCGTCGTCCCTCCCTTCAACCTCCCGTGCATGAACCGCCTCCTCTGTCGGCCTCTAGCAGCAGGCCGCTGCAGGCCATCTCCATGGCCTCAACCAACCTCCTCCTGCCGTCCCCATGGCCATGAGCTCCCCTAAGCAGCCATGGCACTGCGGCCATTGAACCAGCCGCCGGAGCTCGAGCTCTGGCCGCGCCAGCACGCAGCACCGCCATCCAACCTCGCCTCCTTCCCCACGTCTTCCTCTCGGTGTGCCTTCACGCGCCGCACACCGCGGTCAACCCACAGCCGCTGCGCCCCTTGCCTCGCTCCCGACGAGCGTCACACGCCGAAGAGCACCAGATCCATCCATCCCCGTCGTTCTTGCACCTCCCCGTCGATCCTCGGGTTGCCGGAATTCAGTTGTTGTCCTGGCTCCATCCGCCACGGCCAGCGATGGGCCTGCATCACCCTGAAGCTCCCCTACTCTCTCCACGGACGTGGCCAGCACCTGCATCTGGCCACCTTTGTTGCCCTGCCTTGCTGCTGTCCACCTGAGGCCCCTTGGTCTTGCTTCGATTTGGATCGCCAAGACCGTGTCATCCCCGCTTTTTCGAAGACCGCAAGTACCCATTAGGATTCGTCAAGACCGTCAAGTTCCTCACCACCGAACGACTACTCGACCGTGTACTCTACTGCCATCTACGAAATTGCCAAGACCAAGACCGCCAAGTACCCGATGACCCCAGGATATTGTTTCTTCTCCCCCTTTCTTCCCGGTAGACCCCGAGACCGCTGACGATGCCCTGGTGATCGATTACTTCACCGTCGGAGATTACTTTTCATCTGTCGAGCAAACAGGCAAGCAACCCCCTCTTGACGCATGCCTATATCGCCTATTCTTTCTCCCTCCTGCTTGCATTAGAAATTGTTGCTGCTACTGCTTTACCTATTCTGATGCATGGCCTGGTTTTGTAACCTGCTTTTGATAATTACCTGCTTATCCTAAACTGCTTAGAATAGGGTGAACCCCAGTGACCCCACTTTATCTTTGTTGCCCCGCAGGATTATCAGAAGACTCGATCAATGTGATCGACAGCCAGGCCCCGGTACCGCACAGCACATCACACCCCTAAGTTGCTCGACACTGCAGCGTTACTATCAAGTGCCGAGGGTGATACCTCATAAGCACTTTCGATGTTAACTCTGTGGAGTAGTTACTCGGTCGTGGTCATCGAGGGTGATTCCTCCTTCTCCACTTCCGATAACAACGCTGTCGTGCAACACATCAAGTGTGAACCTCAAGGATGATTCCTCCTAAGTTCACCTTGATGATTACATCATGGGGAATCCGTCGAGGGTGATTCCTCGGATTCCTTCTTGATGTGGTAGCCACACGGATGCCTTTACATCATCATTGATACTGAATGAACCGGATAAAGTCGGGTCGGCCCTGAGGGATACCCGCGCGTGCCTATGTGGCGAGTGATGTGGAGTCGGGTTGACCTAGAGGGTGCCCGCGAGATAATTACGAGGCGTGGCCGGGCATTCTTAGCCCTTGCCACAAGTCCTCGAGACGGGGCGATGGGGTCACATCGATCGTGAGTCTCTGCTCGTTACCGCGTGCTCCCAATACACTAACGATTTGGATATTTGATCCGAGTGGGCCTCTGGCCCGATAGCACTAACCATCACGCAGGAATAAATATGGGTACTCTGCGTCGTACGCATCAGCCGAAGCTTTCTAGACATCAGCGACTGAGCGGCGCGCGCAGAATTGGACTGGTTAAGCCTGCGCTTGTATTAAGGAGGCTAGGTCTGCTTTCGGCCGCCTGACGCAATGTGTAGGAGTTCCCGGGGCGAAGGCCCAAGACCCCTGGGGGCATAGGTTAGTCCGGTGTGCTGACCTCTCTGTTAAGTTTTCGGTCGGGCTGCGGCGTATTGTTTAGCCGAGGCCGGGCATGACCCAGAAAAGTGTGTCCGACCGGAGTTAAGCGAGCGTGGTGGGTAAGTTGGTGCACCCCTGCAGGGAAGAAAACATCTATGCATAGTCGGATCCTCGGTAACGGACGCTCGGAGTTGTATCCCGATCGATACAACTAGAACTTAATGGTGGAATGAGATATGGATAATAGGGCTCTGGGATTGCTTTCTCGCAGGGAGTCGAGAAAGGATCTCTGGGCGAGGTTGGTACTGATTACTACTATTACTTTATGCTGAACTAATCTACACTCTTCTAATGCTGCAAGACCGCTGAAGATGCTAGTCTTTGATAGGACTAGGCCTTCTCTCTATTCTGGCATTTCTGCAGCCCAGTCCACATATACAGCCTTCTTTGAAAATATTGCATACTAGAATAGATCTGATGTAAGTCTTGCTGAGTACTTTGGATGAGTACTCATGGTTGCTTTGCTTCCTTTTTTCCCATACCCGCTTGATACATCCAGACGACGGAGCCCCGGAGCCAGCAGTCCCTGTCGATGACTTCTACTACCACCCCGAGGGTGGTTACTACTACGAGCTTGCTGACGACCAGGAGTAGGATCGGAGGGTCCCAGGCAGGAGGCCTACGCCTTTTCGATCGTAGCTTTTGTTTTGCCCCGCCTTTCTAAAGGCTTATCTGTTTCTCTTTTATATCTGTACTCAGATATCTAACGCTTCCGCTGATGCCTGTTTGACATCAAGCTTATGTATTCAAGCCCTCGAGGCCCTGGCTTGTAATATAATGCTTGTATGCCTTTAATTATGTTTTAGAGTTGTGTTGTGATTCCTTCAAGTGAGTCCTTAGGCTTGATCGTGTGCATTTGCGTGTATGATTAGTGCACGATTAAGTCGGGCGTCACATGGTCATCACACCCAACCTATCCCACAAAATGTGTTTCTCTCTCGCGCGCCACCGCCCCTCGGTGTCTCGCCGTCGACACCACCCACCACCCTAACCTATAGAAAAGCTTGTGGTATCTTTAGGCAACTACCTAGTAAACATTGGGCAAGGTTTGGTCGGTAAAAAGACAATACACAACTCTCTGTCGCGTCTCTGGCAACTCGCGCCTACTTCTTTGGCAACTTGCGCCACGAGGTCTTCTGGGAAGCAAACAACATCTCATCCCCCGTCGGCTTCTTGCTGTTGTGTGACGCCCTCGATTTGATCGTACACTAATCATACACGCAAATGTGTACGA
>JAAAWM010010127.1:0-34323 GCA_036873465.1 Thinopyrum obtusiflorum
GATAGTAACATTGTCCCTTCTCTCTTTTTCTCTCATTTTTTTATTTGGGCCTTTTCTCTTCTTCTTTTTTATGGCCTCTTTTTTTCTTTTTCTTTTTTTTTCGTCCGGAGTCTCATCCCGACT
This sequence comes from Thinopyrum obtusiflorum, assembly GCA_036873465.1. Taxonomy (NCBI): domain Eukaryota; kingdom Viridiplantae; phylum Streptophyta; class Magnoliopsida; order Poales; family Poaceae; genus Thinopyrum; species Thinopyrum obtusiflorum. The sequence continues at coordinate 124 of JAAAWM010010127.1, forward strand.
TGTGGGGGAATCATAGTCTCCATCATCCTTTCCTCACTTGGGACAATGCTCTAAAAATGATGATCATCACACTTTTCTTACTTACAACTCAAATTACAACTCAATACTTAGAACAAAATATGACTCTATGTGAATGCCTCCGGCGGTGTACCGGGATATGCAATGAATCAAGAGTGACATGTATGAAAGAATTATGAACGGTGGCTTTGCCACAAATACAATGTCAACTACATGATCATGCTAAACAATATGACAATGATGAAGCGTGTCATAGTAAACGGAACGGTGGTAAGTTGCATGGCAATATATCTCGGAATGGCTATGGAAATGCCATAATAGGTAGGTATGGTGGCTGTTTTGAGGAAGGTATATGGTGGGTGTATGATACCGGTGAAAAGTGCACGGTATTAGAGAGGCTAGCAATGGTGGAAGGATGAGAGTGCGTATAATCCATGGACTCACATTAGTCATAAAGAACTCATATACTTATTGCAAAAGTTTACTTGCCCTCGAAGCAAAGTACTACTACGCTTGCTCCTAGGGGAAGGGTTGGTAGGAGTTAACCATCGCGCGATCCTGACCGCCACACAAAGGATGACAATCAACAAATACTTCATGCTCCGACTTCGTTACATAACGGTTCACCATACGTGCATGCTACGGGAATCACAAACTTCAACACAAGTATTTCTCAATTTCACAATTACTCAACTAGCACAACTATGATATTACCACCTTTATATCTCAAAACAATTATCAAGCATCAAATTTCTCATGATATTATAATTAAAGCAAATTGCCATGCTGTTTCTAGGACTCTCAAAATGATATAAGTGAAGCATGAGAGAACAATAGTTTCTATAAAACAAATCCACCACCGTGCTCTAAAAGATATAAGTGAAGCACTAGAGCAAAAACTATATAGCTCAAAAGATATAAGTGAAGCACATAGAGTATTCTAATAAATTCCGATTCATGTGTGTCTCTCTCAAAAGGTGTGTACAGCAAGGATGATTGTGGTAAACTAAAAAGCAAATACTCAAATCATACAAGACGCTCCAAGCAAAACACATATCATGTGGTGAATAAAAATATAGCTCCAAGTAAAGTTACCGATGGAAGTAGACGAAAGAGGGGATGCCTTCTGGGGCATCCCCAAGCTTTGGATTTTTGGTGTCCTTAGATTATCTTGGGGTGCCATGGGCATCCCCAAGCTTAGGATCTTGCCACTCCTTATTCCATAATCCATCAAATCTTTGACCCAAAACTTGAAAACTTCACAACACAAAACTTAGCAGAAAATCTTGTGAACTCCATTAGCGAAAGAAAACAAAACACCACTTCAAGGTACTGTAATGAACTCATTCTTTATTTGTATTGGTGTTAAACCTACTGTATTCCAACTTCTCTATGGTTTATAAACTATTTTATTAGCCATAGATTCATCAAAATAAGCAAACAACACACGAAAAACAGAATCTGTCAAAAACAGAACAGTCTGTAGTAATCTGTAACTAACGCAAACTTCTGTAACTCAAAAAATTCTACCAAAAATAGTAAATCCTATACAATTTGTTTATTGATCAGCAGCAATTGGAATCAATATTTTATCACGTTCTGGTGATTTTTAACAATTGTTTTCGTGAACAGAAAGTTTCTGGAATTTTCAGCAAGATCAAATAACTATCATCCAAGAAGATCCTATAGGTTTAACTACAAACACTAATTAAAACATAAAAACAAATATAAACAGAGGATAGATCAAATATTTATTACTAAACAGAAGCAAAAAGCAAAAAAACTAAAATAAAATTGGGTTGCCTCCCAACAAGCGCTATCGTTTAACGCCCTTAGCTAGGCATTGATAATTTCGATGATGCTCACATGAAAGACAAGAATTGAAGCACAAAGAGAGCATCATATAGCATGTGAAAAACACATCTAAGTCTAACATACTTCCTATGCATAGGCAATTTATAAGAAAACAAATTATCATAGCAAGCAAAAACTAGCATATGCAAGGAAGAGGAAAGAAGGGGGGGGGGGGGGGGGGGGGGGGGGGGGGGGGGGGGGGGGGGGGGGGGGGGGGGGGGGGGGGGGGGGGGGGGGGGGGGGGGGGGGGGGGGGGGGGGGGGGGGGGGGGGGGGGGGGGGGGGGGGGGGGGGGGGGGGGGGGGGGGGGGGGGGGGGGGGGGGGGGGGGGGGGGGGGGGGGGGGGGGGGGGGGGGGGGGGGGGGGGGGGGGGGGGGGGGGGGGGGGGGGGGGGGGGGGGGGGGGGGGGGGGGGGGGGGGGGGGGGGGGGGGGGGGGGGGGGGGGGGGGGGGGGGGGGGGGGGGGGGGGGGGGGGGGGGGGGGGGGGGGGGGGGGGGGGGGGGGGGGGGGGGGGGGGGGGGGGGGGGGGGGGGGGGGGGGGGGGGGGGGGGGGGGGGGGGGGGGGGGGGGGGGGGGGGGGGGGGGGGGGGGGGGGGGGGGGGGGGGGGGGGGGGGGGGGGGGGGGGGGGGGGGGGGGGGGGGGGGGGGGGGGGGGGGGGGGGGGGGGGGGGGGGGGGGGGGGGGGGGGGGGGGGGGGGGGGGGGGGGGGGGGGGGGGGGGGGGGGGGGGGGGGGGGGGGGGGGGGGGGGGGGGGGGGGGGGGGGGGGGGGGGGGGGGGGGGGGGGGGGGGGGGGGGGGGGGGGGGGGGGGGGGGGGGGGGGGGGGGGGGGGGGGGGGGGGGGGGGGGGGGGGGGGGGGGGGGGGGGGGGGGGGGGGGGGGGGGGGGGGGGGGGGGGGGGGGGGGGGGGGGGGGGGGGGGGGGGGGGGGGGGGGGGGGGGGGGGGGGGGGGGGGGGGGGGGGGGGGGGGGGGGGGGGGGGGGGGGGGGGGGGGGGGGGGGGGGGGGGGGGGGGGGGGGGGGGGGGGGGGGGGGGGGGGGGGGGGGGGGGGGGGGGGGGGGGGGGGGGGGGGGGGGGGGGGGGGGGGGGGGGGGGGGGGGGGGGGGGGGGGGGGGGGGGGGGGGGGGGGGGGGGGGGGGGGGGGGGGGGGGGGGGGGGGGGGGGGGGGGGGGGGGGGGGGGGGGGGGGGGGGGGGGGGGGGGGGGGGGGGGGGGGGGGGGGGGGGGGGGGGGGGGGGGGGGGGGGGGGGGGGGGGGGGGGGGGGGGGGGGGGGGGGGGGGGGGGGGGGGGGGGGGGGGGGGGGGGGGGGGGGGGGGGGGGGGGGGGGGGGGGGGGGGGGGGGGGGGGGGGGGGGGGGGGGGGGGGGGGGGGGGGGGGGGGGGGGGGGGGGGGGGGGGGGGGGGGGGGGGGGGGGGGGGGGGGGGGGGGGGGGGGGGGGGGGGGGGGGGGGGGGGGGGGGGGGGGGGGGGGGGGGGGGGGGGGGGGGGGGGGGGGGGGGGGGGGGGGGGGGGGGGGGGGGGGGGGGGGGGGGGGGGGGGGGGGGGGGGGGGGGGGGGGGGGGGGGGGGGGGGGGGGGGGGGGGGGGGGGGGGGGGGGGGGGGGGGGGGGGGGGGGGGGGGGGGGGGGGGGGGGGGGGGGGGGGGGGGGGGGGGGGGGGGGGGGGGGGGGGGGGGGGGGGGGGGGGGGGGGGGGGGGGGGGGGGGGGGGGGGGGGGGGGGGGGGGGGGGGGGGGGGGGGGGGGGGGGGGGGGGGGGGGGGGGGGGGGGGGGGGGGGGGGGGGGGGGGGGGGGGGGGGGGGGGGGGGGGGGGGGGGGGGGGGGGGGGGGGGGGGGGGGGGGGGGGGGGGGGGGGGGGGGGGGGGGGGGGGGGGGGGGGGGGGGGGGGGGGGGGGGGGGGGGGGGGGGGGGGGGGGGGGGGGGGGGGGGGGGGGGGGGGGGGGGGGGGGGGGGGGGGGGGGGGGGGGGGGGGGGGGGGGGGGGGGGGGGGGGGGGGGGGGGGGGGGGGGGGGGGGGGGGGGGGGGGGGGGGGGGGGGGGGGGGGGGGGGGGGGGGGGGGGGGGGGGGGGGGGGGGGGGGGGGGGGGGGGGGGGGGGGGGGGGGGGGGGGGGGGGGGGGGGGGGGGGGGGGGGGGGGGGGGGGGGGGGGGGGGGGGGGGGGGGGGGGGGGGGGGGGGGGGGGGGGGGGGGGGGGGGGGGGGGGGGGGGGGGGGGGGGGGGGGGGGGGGGGGGGGGGGGGGGGGGGGGGGGGGGGGGGGGGGGGGGGGGGGGGGGGGGGGGGGGGGGGGGGGGGGGGGGGGGGGGGGGGGGGGGGGGGGGGGGGGGGGGGGGGGGGGGGGGGGGGGGGGGGGGGGGGGGAGAATTATGATGGTGGCTTTGCCACAAATACGATGTCAACTACATGATCATGCAAAGCAATATGACAATGATGAAGCGTGTCATAGTAAACGGAACGGTGGAAAGTTGCATGGCATAATATCTTGGAATGGCTATGGAAATGCCATAATAGGTAGGTATGGTGGCTGTTTTGAGGGAGGTATATGGTGGGTGTATGGTACCATCAAAAGTTGCGCGGTACTAGAGAGGCTAGCAATGGTGGAAGGGTGAGAGTGCGCATAATCCATGGACTCAACTTTAGTCATAAAGAACTCACATACTTATTGCAAAACTCTATTAGTCATCAAAACAAAGTACTACACGCATGCTCCTAGGGGGATAGATTGGTAGGAAAAGACCATCGCTCATCCCCGACCGCCACTCATAAGGAATACAATCAATAAATAAACCATTCATCACGTAACGGTTCACCATACGTGCATGCTACGGGAATCACAAACTTTAACACAAGTACCCCCCCCCCCCCCCCCCCCCCCCCCCCCCCCCCCCCCCCCCCCCCCCCCCCCCCCCCCCCCCCCCCCCCCCCCGAATCAAACTTCTCATAGTATTCAATGCACTTAATATGAAAGTTTTTATTATACCCCTCTTGGATGCCCATCATATTAGGACTAAATTCATAACCTAAGGAAATTACCATGTTGTTTAGAGACTCTCAAAATGATATAAGTGAAGCATGAGAGTTCAACAATTTCTTCAAAATAAAACTACCGCCGTGCTCTAAAAAGATATAAGTGAAAGCACTAGAGCAAATGACAAACTACTCCAAAAGATATAAGTGAAGATCAATGAGTAGTCGAATAATTATGTAACTATGTGAAGACTCTCTAACATTTAAGAATTTTAGATCTTGGGATATTATTCAAACAGCAAGCAACTCAAAATAAAATGAAATGACGCTCCAAGCAAAACACATATCATGTGGTGAATAAAAATATAGCTCCAAGTAAGGTTACCGATGAACGAAGACGAAAGAGGGGATGCCATCCGGGGCATCCCCAAACTTAGGCTCTTGGTTGTCCTTGAATATTACCTTGGGGTGCCTTGGGCATCCCCAAGCTTAGGCTATTTCCACTCCTTATTCCGTAGTCCATCAAAACTTTACCCAAAACTTGAAAACTTCACAACACAAAACTCAACAGAAATCATGTGAACTTTTCTTGTCACTTTATTGAAACAAAAGCTATAAAACATGATTACTACAGTAGCTTAATCATGTGAACACACAAAAACAGTATGGGTAAATGTTGGGTTGTATCCCAACAAGCGCTTTTCTTTAATGACTTTTCTAGCTAGGCATGATGATTTCAATGATGCTCTCATAAAAGATAATAATTGAAACATAACGGGAGCATCATGAAAAATATGTGGCAAGCACATTTAAGTCTAACCCACTTCCTGTGCACAGGGATTTTGTGAGCAAACAACTTATGGGAACAAGAATCAACTAGCATAGGAAGGCAAAACAAGCATGACTTCAAAACTTTCAACACATAGAGAGGAAACTTGATATTATTGAGATAAGTAAAAGCATATGTTCCTCTCTCACAATAATTTTCAGTGGCATCATGAATGAATTTAACAATATAACCATCACATAAAGCATTACTTTCATGATCTATAAGCATAGAAATTTTATTAGTCTCCACATAAGCAAATTTATTCTCATGAATAGTACTGGGAGCAACCTCAACAAAATAACTATCGTGTGAGGCATAATCCAATTGAAAATTAAAATCATGATGACAAATTCCATGGTTATCATTATTCTTTATATCATACATGTCATCACAATAATCATCATAGATAGCAACTTTGTTCTCATAATCAATTGAATCCTCTTTCGAAATAGTGGATTCATCGCTAAATAAAGTCATGACCTCTCCAAATCCACTTTCGTAATTATCACAATAAGATTCAACACCTCCAAAATAGTGGGATCATTACCTAGAGTTGACACTCTTCCAAACCCACTTTCATCAATATAATCATCATAAATAGGAGGCATGCTTTCATCATAATAAATTTGCTCATTAAAACTTGAGGGGCAAAAAATACCATCTTCATCAAACATAGAATCCCCATGCTTGTGGCTTTGCATATCATTAGCATCGTGGATATTCAAAGAATTCATACTAACAACATTGCAATCATGCTCATCATACAAATATTTAGTGCCAAACATTTTATTGACTTCTTCTTCTAACAATTGAGCACAATTTTCCTTTCCATCGTTTTCACGAAAGACATTGAAAAGATGAAGCATATGAGGCAACCTCAATTCCATTTTTTTGTAGTTTTCTTTTGTATACTAAACTAGTGATAAAACAAGAAACTAAAAGATTCAGTTGCAAGATCTAAAGATATACCTTCAAGCACTCACCTCCCCGGCGACGGCGTCAGAAAATAGCTTGATGTCTACTATGCAACCTTCCTCTTGTTGACGTTGTTGGGCCTCCAAGTGCAGAGTTTTGTAGGACAGTAGCAAATTTCCCTCAAGTGGATGACCTAAGGTTTATCAATCTGTGGGAGGCGTAGGATGAAGATGGTCTCTCTCAAACAACCCTGCAACCAAATAACAAAGAGTCTCTTGTGTCCCCAACACACCCAATACAATGGTAAATTGTATAGGTGCACTAGTTCGGCGAAGAGATGATGATACACGTGTAATATGGATGGTAGATATAGGTTTTTGTAATCTGAAAATATAAAAACAGCAAGGTAGCAAGTAGTAAAAGTGAGCGAAAACGGTATTGCAATGCTTGGAAACAAGGCCTAGGGTTCATACTTTCACTAGTGCAAGTTCTCTCAACAATGATAACATAATTAGATCATATGGCAATCCCTCAACGTGCGACAAAAGTCACTCCAAAGTTCCTATCGTGGAGAACATAAGATGAAATTGCTTGTAGGGTACGAAACCACCTCAAAGTTATTCTTTCCGATCAATCCATTGAGCTATTCCTATAAGTGTCACAAACAACCCTAGAGTTCGTAGTAAAATAACACCATATGACACACATCAATCAACCCTAATGTCACCTAGATACTCCAATGTCACCACAAGTATCCGTGCGTCAATTATACGATATGCATCAAACAACTTCAGATTCATAATATTCAATCCAACATAAAGAACCTCAAAGAGTGCCCCAAGATTCCTACCGGAGAAACAAGGACGAAAACGTGCATCAACCCCTTTGCATAGATTACCCCAATGTCACCTCAGGAATCCGCGAGTTGAGTGCCAAAACATACATGAAGTTAATCAATAGAATACCCCATTGTCACCACGGGTATCCCACACAAGACATACATCAAGTGTTCTCAAATCCATAATAGTATTCAATCCGATAATAGTGAAACCTCAAAGGTAAAACTCAATTCATCACAAGAAGATGGAGGGGAATAAACACCATAAGATCCAACTATAATAACAAAGCTCGCGGTACGTCAAGATCATGCCAAATCAAGAACACGAGGGAGAGAGATCAAACACATATCTACTGGTACATACCCTCAGCCCTGAGGGTGAACTACTCCCTCCTCGTCATGGAGACCGCCGGGATGATGAAGATGGCCACCGGTGATGGTTTCCCCCTCCGGCAAGGTGCCGGAATGGGCTCCCGATTGGTTTTTCGTGGCTACAGAGGCTTGCGGTGGCGGAACTCCCGATCTAGGTTTATTTCTGGGGGTTTCTATATTTATAGGAATTTTTGGCGTCGAGAACAAGTCAGGGGGGTCCACGAGGAGCCCACAAGACCGGAGGGCGCCCCAGGGGGTAGGGCGCGCCCTCCACCCTTTTATAGGCCTCGTGGCTCTTCTGGCCCAACTCTTTTGCTTCGGGGGCTTCTTCTGGTCCATAAAAAATCTCCGTAAATTTTCAGCTCATTTGGACTCCGTTTGATATTCCTTTTCTGCGAAACTCAAAAACAAGGAAAAATAGAAACTGGCACTGGGCTCTAGTTTAGTAGGTTAGTCCTAAAAATCATATAAGATAGCATATAAATGCATATAAAATATCCAAGATAGATAATATAATAGCATGGAACAATAAAAAATTATTTGGAGACGTATCAATCTTCTCCTGGGCATCTGCACAAGTAGGATGTGAAGCATCCATGACAACCTCGTTGTCCTCAAAGTCTGGCCTCAGGGGTAGATGCTCTTTGTCCAGTAGATATGTCCCAGTTCCCATCTTGGAGTTGATCAAAGTCTGAATGTGTGTGGGCATATCCACAAGACCTCTTTACTGTCTCTACAATCAAGCTCATGACCTTGAATTTCGGAGGGACATCAAACAAGTGAAGCAGGTTGGTGGAGTGACCACAAATCATCCTATGATCTCCTGACTTGGGCAATAGGGTGTGCCTCAAGATAGTGTTCATTGTGGTCAAACCAGCAAGCAGATAGTATATAGAACCAAGCTTGTGTGTCTCTAATACTTTGTCAGGAATTGGCGTGTACATGTTAGCCATGGAGTTGTGATCCTTCCTAGGCTTACCATACACATCAATATCATCTTCAGCTTCTTCAGGAGCATTGATCAAGTTGGCCCATTCAGAGATTGTTGACGAGATTGTTAACTAATATTTGATGCCTTCTGTCGTCCACACTATCTTACCATCAGGGTAGAAGTGGGCAGTGGAGTATAACTGCATAATCATCTCATCATTGCACTTTGTCAGTTCTTGTGCAACAAACTTGTCAACACCATTCATTCTAAAACTCTCGTGCACATGAGGAAAGTAATTTTCATTCTCATCAATATATTCCTAGTCCACCCATTTCATGTCACAAACAATGGGTTTCTTATCCAATAGGACAGTCTCATAGAAGTCCTGGTGCTCTCTGGTATGAAATCGATACTCCACAGCAGTCCTTCTCCTAGTGGCATAAGGATCTGTCTTCCTCCATTATCTCAGACCAGCATCCTTTCTAAATTTCATATTTTCTGCCACAGGATGATCATCATTATGATCTGGGATCTTGGGCTTGAGTTTCCTGAGCACTAGTGGCTCATCATCTTCCTGAACTTCAGGCACTGGGGCCTTGTTCTTTTCAGCAGTTGATATATTCCTTGTTGTTCTCTTGGCAGCTGTTGTCTTGGGGGCTTGAGCTAGAGCTGGGGGCTTGGGGGAAGACTTGGGCTTAGAAGGAGCAGCTGGAATTCTGATGGCATCCCCCATCAACTTCTGTGTCTTGGCAGGAGGTGCAGCAGGCTCTTCCTCCTCCTCTTCTTCTTCCTCATAAGAGTGTCTCTCAAATTTTGCCATTGGATCTACTAGTTTGCACCATCCCCCTCTTTTCCTCTCTTTCTTCTCTTTTCTAGCACCACTTGCTGGCTGTGCTTGCTTTTGAGCTACAGTGGATTGCCTAGCTTTAGACATAGGATTCCTCTTAGCATGAGCCTTCTTGGAAAGGCCTGGCTTTGTGGCCGCAGCAACATACTCTTTCTTGAGCACCTTCTTCTTGGAGGTCACTTCCTCCTCAATCACAAAATCTTCATCTTTACTTTTAGAAGTTCTTTTCTTCCTTTGCCTAGTAGCTGCCTTAGGCAAGTTGCTGGGAGTGCTTCTGCTCCCCTCATCATAGCTGTCATTGGGACTAGTGCCCTCACTGAGATTGAGATGCTCTTCAGACTTGTTCTGACTATCACTGGCTTCTGACATAGCTGTAACTGACCCTGTAAATAGTTGGTTGTGGATAGAGTAGATAAGCATCACAAAATACAGCTTGTTTTTGCAAAAGTTGAGACAAAAACTTAACTTTAGTTTTCTGCAGAAAGCATTCCGGAGCTACCGATTTGACAAACTCGGTGACACGAAGCACTAACAGAGTCTAAACATGCAGTTTCGGTCAGACGAATATGCAGTTTGGTGACTCCGAGATGCTAGGATTTCACAGAGAAAGTGATTTTGGTCTCACCGATCAGTACTATTCAGTCAGACCGAGTTGTACTTGTACTTGTGCAATGGCCAGGGCCAATCGGTGTGACCGAAATCCTCAGATCGGTTAGTCCGAGATGGGTTCGACGGAAACCTAACCCTAAGTTTTTGCATCAAATCTATTCTAAGGAATTTACTTGCTGGATAGATTGATCTCATACGTGGGAAGAACGAAGGCATTATACTTTGTGCAAGAATCGGAGTAATGGATAGCACAAAGGGTCGAATCCGTACCCTAACTTGGCGACGGATCGCTACGGCGGCAACGGCGGTGAAGAAACCCGTTGACGGCGGCGGAGACCAGCGGCGGAGGGTCACTGGCGAAGACGGCGATGATATGGAGACCAAGGGGCGGCAGTGCTGGGGCACGAGCTCGTACGGTTTGAAGTAATTTTCAACCATACGGGTATGTGAGATATATATACCCAGGCGCTGTCGGTGGCGCCGAGTGGAACGTCTCGGTGGCACCGAGATGCAAAACTGCTAGCAGTTGCTGCAACTCGGTGTGACCGAATCATTCTAATCGGTGGCACCGAGATGAAAACCTAGATCGACTTACTGATTTCGGTGAGACCGAGTTGGATAAGTTGGTCTGACCGAAAATCATTAAGAGGTTTTGGAAGTTAAGCCCTTGACGGATCGGTGGCTCCTAGTGCTCCTCACCCGGAGGGTCCGAAAGTGACTTGTTCAAACTTTGTGATGTAGCATGAATAGAGTTTGAGACGAAAAAAAGCATAGATAGCTAGAAGGAGTACTTAGGCATTCATGTCCATCCATTTGGCAAAAGAAAAACCAAACAATCAAAACAACAAATGGATGTCCTCGTATGGAGAAAATTATGCAACCAACATGCTCACACAATAAGATAGCAAATAAAACATGTGGCAAAGCATGCACATACACTCTAGCATCTATCAAGCAATTGACGATGACTAGGTCATCTATATATGAGTATATTGACTTAGGAGTCAAATGAGAACATTTGATCATAGGCCATACTCATCGTTTAAGCACAAGTGGGGTTACCACTTTTACATAAAGCATCATTGTGTTCACATAATTAGAGCTGCTTTAGCTCAATTTTTAGAGCAAAGCTCCCCCTAGATGTGATATCCCCCCTAAGAGGGATGAACTAACCTTGGGTTTTGTCGATGATGACTTCATGTAGATGTTGAAGATGTGGATGCTCAATGTTGATGTAGATCTTTTGGGGCAATCCATTGGAGTGTTGCACTTTCAATACCTACATGGGTTAGTCCCACAAGGAACATACAAGGATATCCATAGGCATAGAGTGAAACACACATATGATAATGTACATGAAAGCATTAGGTTACCTTGTCCCTTGTCTTACCAACAAGAGGGTTTGTGACTCCATGAACTAGTGCAAGATATGAAAGTTGATTGCACTTGTCCTTGCCAAAATGAATGTGAGTGAAGTATGTTGGCGGAGTGACCCTCAAGAACTCTCTAGTTCTTCTTCTTTGGGATCCACATCAACTTGATGGGAATTCTTGGAGTTGTCACTACAAAAAAAATACACATCCGTGACATTTTGGGTTGAACGAATTTTTTTCCTGTCATGCTTATGACACTTCTCTGACGATAATTGTGACAAAACCCGGTATCATCATAGATGTGGTGGGCTCCTACTTCTATGACAAAAAAATCATGATAGAAAATGTGCCTTTCATCCTGGGGGGCCGGAGACGCAGCTGCATGACATTCTTTGGGCCGTCCATGACAGAAAAAACCATGGTAGAAGCGAGGGCGAGGAAAATATCAAGGAGTTCCTGGTTATGGTGGGTGGTCGGGGCCGAGCGATGCACGGAGGTTTGCGCGTTTCTCTCGTACGCGTACGCACATGTGTGCGAGGCGTTGGGCTCTAACTGAACTCGAGCGAGGTGTTCTCTTACTGAACCCGAGCGATTGCACTGGCTACGCGTTACTAAACCCGAGCGATCAATCAATCCCTGGCTGTTAACTGAACCTGATCGAGCAATTCCTTTGGTACTGCTGCTAACTGAAGCCGATCGAACCTGCTGCCTCTTGATGAACAGTGACCGTTGTTGGGGGTTGGATGAACAGCTCCCCGTGGGGGTTGGATGAACAGCTACCCGTGGTAGTAGAGGCCGTTGCTACTGGATGAACAGGACCCCGATCGAGCCGGTTGGGGGTGGATGAACAGGACCCGTGGAGGGCTGGTTGAAAAGTAGCCGGTGGAGGCTAGATGAACAGGACCCCATGGAGGGCTGGTTGAATAGTAGCCGGTGGAGGCTGGGTGAACAGGACCCCGTGGAGGGCTGGTTGAACAGTAGCCGGTGGAGGCTGGATGAATAGGAGCCTGTGGATGAACAATAGCTGGTGGAGGCAGGAAGGAGACGCCGTGGATGAACAGTCGTAGGTGGAGGCTAGAGGAGGTCGACGGTGGATGAACAGTAGCCCGTGGAGGCTGGAGTGAGGCAGTAGACGGTGGATGAACAGTAGCCCGTGGAGTCCTGTTTTGCGGTACGCCACACCCCTCCTGATGAACAGGACCCCGTTTCGACCGTAGTAGGTCGAAGAGAAGTCCGTTTCCCCCGTTTTGCGGTACGCACACCCCTCCAGATCAACAGGACCCCGTTTCGACCGTAGGCGCTCCAACAGAAGCCTGTTTCCTCTGTTTTGCAGTACGCCAGACCCCTCCCGATGAAGAGGATCCCGTTTTGACCATAGGCAGTCAAACAGAAGGCCATTTCCTCCGTTCTGCGGTACGCCAGGCCTCGTTTCGGCTGTTCCGTCCAAGCAGGTTGGCTCCCGATGAATAGGATGCATTCCGTTGCCTCCCGATGAACAGGACGCATTCTGTTGCCTCCCGATGAACACGACGCAGTTTCTTCGTTCTGACCCAGCCGGTTGGTTACCGATGAACAGGACGCCGTTGCTGCCCTCCGCTGCCTCTCCATGTACACGAGCCCTGGCCATACGTATGCGCGAGTATGCGTTCGAGACCCCGCCTGTATGTACGTACGTGGCCGTATTTACTTTCTTGCACCCTGGCTGTACGTACGTGTACATGATATAGATGGGACTGTGTGACATGCTACGTCCGCTCCTCTACTACGACACGTGCCCTTCCTTACTCAGACACGGTTCATCGCTGCAGCCTGCAGACAGACTGATCGACCAGTATGTACGTACACTTTCGCGACCAGACAGACAACCCTACCTACGGTTTGACCGGGTGGGTCCCAGCTGTCAGGGAGATAAGGAGGCACTTCCTTGCATGCGAAGATATAGCTGGTGGGTCCCAGCTGTCGGGAGGAGAATCATATTTTTTGCCCGTAATATGGACGCACTTCCTTGCGTGCAAAGATGTAGCTGGTGGGTCCCAGCTGTCAGGGGGGAAACATTTTTTTGCAAAATACGGTGGCCCGTCCGGTGGGTCCCTGCTGTCAGGTGGAGGAATCATTATTTTGCGCGTAATAAGGAGGCACTTCCTTGCTGCAGCCGTGGACCCAGCTGTCAGCCTCTCCACGCACAGTCCTCTTCCCATGGAGGTCGTTCCTTGACCACATTGACCACGCCGCGCTGAGAGCACCAAGGCGGTGGACGACGGCGAGGCCTAGGAAGGGGACGACGCGGAGCTGGGGAAGACGCGGTAGTGGATGCCCACGCGGAGAGGAGTACGAGGGTTTACTGGTTCGGCTGTGGTGTGAGGCTGCCATCGTCGCAGAATAACAGGGGTTGTGGGTGAGTACAGGGATGGCCTGGCCAGAGGTTGGAGTAGGGTGGGGCGGTGAGGCTTGCGCGGCACCACAGCCGGCCACGGGAGGCAGGAGCAGGCGGCATGATCGGCGCTGGTTTGGGCGGCTGGAGCAAGAAGACCAGAGGTTGAAGAAGCACTACGGCCGTTGGATGGACATTGTACGGTCACTAGAGCTAGAATCATTCATATTGAATAAGTTGACAAAGCCCTCCGTCCGCATCAACTTAGTAGGCCCACAAGTCAGCCTCCCACTATGGTGGGTCCCACCTAGCAGGGGGATTATTCATTTTTTGTGCATAATAAGGAGGCACTTCCTTGCGTACGAAGATATAGCTGGTGGGTCTGAGCTGTCAGCGGGGGGAACATTTTTTCGTGAAATATAGAGGCCCTTCCGGTGGGTCCCAGCTGTCAGGTGGAGGAATCATTATTTTGCGCATAATAAGGAGGCATTTCCTTGCATGCGGCCATGGACCCAGCTGTCAGCCTCTCCACGTACAGTCCTCTTACGATGGATGTCGTTCGTTGACCATGTTGACCACGCCGCGCCGAGAGCACCAGGGCGGTGGACGACGACGAGGCCTAGGAAGAGAACGACACAGAGCCAGTGAAGACTCGGTAGTTGTTTCCCACACGGAGGGGAGTACGAGGGTTTACTGGTTCGTCTGCCGTCGCCTGAGAATAACAGCAGGTGTGGGTGAGTAGAGGGATGGCCAGGCCAGTGATGGGAGTAGGGTGGGGCGGTGAGGCCTGCGCGACAGCACAACTAGCCATGGGAGGAGGGAGCAGGCAGTCCCGCCGGCGCTTGTTTGAGCGGCTGGAGCAGGAAGAGCAGAGATTGAAGAAGCACGACGGCTGTTGGATGCCTCTAAACCCGTGGCGGACAAATACAACCCATTTAAAAAAATAACAGCCCATTCCATACGTTCAAACGGAAAGTTCAACATTCAGAGCAAAGTAACAGGTCTGATCCAGATATAGAGTATTGAACTTCCACGTTGACAACCATCATAGCCAAGTTAACTATCTACTCCCACTAATACTCTAGTAGTGTACAAGTACTAACTTACTCTTAGCTAACTAGACGATGCCGGCCGCCATCTGCGGTACACGCTAAAAGCCGGCACCGATGTCCTCCTCTTTGCCTCGGACTTGTCAGAGGTGCGATAGGGTGCGGTGCTCGCGCACGTTGGCCCTTTCCATGCCGGCGTGGTCCACCGAAGCTTCGGCTTCTAAGCGGGAAACCCACTTGACGAGCTGGTAGTAAAATTCGGTGTCGCGTACGCGTGCGTGCCCGAGAGCCTCCAGGGCTATTTGCCGGGCGCCGGCATCCACGTAGTCGGCCCAGTTGCGGGCGCTCTGCTCGCGACTCGGAGCGTTGGTGCGCTGCTGCTCCATGCCCCGCTGGCGGCGCAAATCGGCGATACACTGCTCCTCCGCTAGGGGGTCGCGCTCCAACAAGTCCTCATACTCCGCATTGCCATCTAAAGACCGATAGAATGCCTCCTCCCTCCGTCTGCCTTCCGGTGAAAAATCGAACACTAGTTCCGGCGATGACCGCCTCCGGCGTCGCCTATTGCGGACGGGCGGGGGCATGACGGACATGGCAAGAGCGAGGATAAGTGGCGAGTGACGTCAAGCCAGTGGGGGCTTATGAGGATAGGGTGAGTTGGGTGATGGTGCCACCGGAGAACGCCGGGAACCAGTAATTATAGGCGGAAGGTAGGTGAACCAGCGTGTCACGGGAAACGCGACGGTCATCGCGGTCATCGGAATTCAATGCATAAGCAGGCATGGCTTAGCGCGCTAGCTTGCCGTGGAAAACTAGAAAAACTGAAATTATGATTGTGCCATCCCGTCCCGTCAGTGGTGCGTCCCGTCTATGCTGGGTCGCACGTCGGCATGACGGTCAAACGAGTGTGCTCGATTCATCCAGATGAGGTATGTGCGTGATCTGCTGGTTATTCGCGTAGGATCGAGTCGGTCGGATTGTGTATGTGTAGGATCACAATAGCTGATGAACGTTCGCTGGGAGATAAGGCATTTCTGCGAACGTTTTTGCTGGCAGTTTCTTCAGATTCGCATGGCATTTTCTTCATAACAACATGTCCGTTTCTTTAGAGGTAGGCATTTTTATTCAAAAAACTGCCACCTTTGGATCTTGCGTGCAACTAAAACTACCAGGAGCGTATTAGTAGGCTAGCTAGTGATCGATCAGTAACTTGTAAACACTAAGCGAACAGAAATAAGGAACTGCTAGTAACTTATAAACACTGAGAACACAAAAATAAGGATCATGCTGTGCACAGTAGTAAGAGCCAATCCGTTCGAAATGTTCACACGAGACTCACAGGCCTGGCATTGTAATATGTTCACATTAGTAGCCCAAATTCACAACCAACTAGTACGATTCCCATACATAAGATCAACATGTCAATGCATCTCAATGATTCACAAATCATATACAAATATGTAGCTCCAAAAGCAAAGATCTAGAAAAAACATTTGTTCTTCCTAGTAATCTGGATGCTTCTCTGGGCCAACATTCAGTACAGAGTGAAAGACAAATTTGTTTGTGAAGTCTACGATTCCTCTTGCAAACGTAAGTGGTTTCACCAACAGCTGGAACCATGAGAATGAATCACACATGATGGAGGAACATCCACTGCAATATGATTTGGTCTTCTCTTGATCACACAGCGAGACTATTTTCAGAATACAAACTTTAACTTAGGCAAAATGATGCCCATTGTACAATCAGACCAAAGCAATGAAGCACCTAGTGTTGGCCAATAAATACTACAATACTACTTTTGTGCAGTCCATGAAGTGACTATCCAATCTTTCTGTGTCTATTTTCAAATGGCACTGCATGCTGTGACTATGCTATTCTCTTGTGCAGTTCCACCAAAATTGTGGTCACTTTGTTTGTTTGCCAAATAGCAACGGGCAGACATCTGTCTGCACAAATATCAAGAAGCTAGTAAACATATACCCCACCTTGTATTTTCGGTTTAAACACGTCTCTTCCGCTTAGCATCTGTCATGTTTTGCACTGGACAATTTGATATTGTCATGTTTTGACTTGGACAATTTCGTACTGGATTGGTTTGCTGGTACAGAGCAGAAATATAGCGCCTATTCTTCATCAGACCAAGGATATCCATGTTCGCAGTGATGGAAGAGGTGAAATCGATACAACCGAAATTGAGCATCCAATCATTGAATCATGTCCTGGACCTCCAATGTAGGTCCACCCTGCCAATAAATTCACATGCAAACCACTAATATTACTATCTAATGATAATACAAAAAGAGTAGCAAGTTAGTAGCAAACCATGTACCTTCATAATGAATAGGTCATAGTGCCACCAATTGGATATAACGGTTTGGAAGAAAACATGCTCCTAATGTTGAACCATTTGGACTTTTTGTGCAGTTCCACTAAAATTGAGCATCCCTGTTTGCACAGATATTGAAAGTGTGATTACTATAAAAGTGGCACTAGTTGAAGCATAGACTCACAAATATAAGCATTCTAATTTCTGAATGGGAAAAGGTAGCAAGACTGTTTCTAACCACCCGTTTGAAGGAATAAATAAGGCAACAGCGGCTGATGTCAGGAAGGCATACATAGTATTTTCTTAAAAACAGAACCATTCCTGACCTTTCCTCTTCTTTTAAGCATATTTTGTGTAGTTCAACTAAAATAAAATGCCATCACCGCCTTGACAATTCAGTGACACTGTACAAAAAGAAATGACTTACCATTACATCATGATGCTAGGTATGCAATCGACAGGCATTAGAGACAAACATACAGACCTCCTCCGATAACATAATGAACATTAATTTTAATAAAGGTGTGACTAGCTTTACCGGGATAATTTGACTGAACTCTACACCTTGTGTTCCTTAATATAAGACGTTTTCGCAGTTCAATTTAAAGTACCCAAACGTCTAGTATTTAGAAAAACAGGTAGTAGTTTTCTTGAGCACATATCTGGGAAAGCTTTCCACACTTTATATATGTCCATACGCTAATGCAACACCATTCGAATAGTATATACACTAATCCAGTGGCTAGTGCAACAGTAGAGTAGTTTTTTTATTACGGGGTACAGGACAATGGTTTTACTGGATAGATTTCCATAAGCTAGCATCGGAAGATTTCGATAAGCATTAACAATAAGGTAACAAGTTTCAACATTGGTATACTAGCTGTGCAACAGCATTAAACCAAATACAAAAGTCTGAAGGTAACTAGCATTATTAACTAATGACATTATAAAAAATTTGCAAACCATGTACCTTCAAGGTAAATATCATTTCGAACTCAAGGGGACTTGAAAAATTGCTATCCCAATCTTGATAATCGATCAAACATAAAAACTTGATTGAACGAATCAAGAAAACAGCCGGAGGAGGAGGTGCCCACTCTTGACCTTTCCTCTTCTCTTCATAATTTTTTGTGTAGTTTAACCAAAATAAAATGACATCAGCGCCTTGGCATTTTGGTGACACTGTACAAAAAAATTGACTTATCTCATGAAAGCGAGGTATGTAATCTATAAGCATTAACAGTGCAAAAATCTAAAGGTAGTAACAAGTTTCATCATTGGTATACTGGCCGTGCAACAACGTTAAAATGCCTTAGCTGAAAAATCTTTAATACATCCACAATCAACAGCTAACCCTAAAATAATCTAGTGACATTAAATGGCATTGCTTAAATTTATCGGTGGCATTAGACTGAGTGCGGCATTAGTTAAATGTGGCATCACTTTAGCAGTAGCATTGCTTGACTTTACCGCTTGCGTTATACTAACAGCAAAAAAATGGCAATAAGAGCATAGGAGGCCCATTCGGACAGTGGGCACACCAGTACGATGTACCTCCACGGACGCATAGAGTGGTGAGGGAGGTATGGTTGCCCAGAGCAACAAATATCCACGCAGCATATGTGGATTACGTCCCATTTTTGTTCTCTTTAGCCACCTTTTTCCTATGTGAGGAGAACAAACTGATCGACCTGGTCATTCTCTATTGTGTTGTCATGCCTTTCTACCCTTTTTCACCCTTTTTCAACCAAGAGACATGAGACTCGTTCCTTAGCTACTGATTTTCCCCTTTTCAACCTAGATGTGGGTTCGACGCCTAGTCTCTTCGACGGTACTTTATCCCTTCCTTTCCTTATTCAACCCAGACATGGATTAGTTTGCATGAAGTAGAGTTTCCTTTAATAGTGCAAATTAAGGTTTTCGTCTGCATGACCAGCATGGAAGAGGATAACAAATTGGGAAGATGGTGGAGTGGAAAAAGATCCACATGCAGCGACGTGGCAGATGGGGCAATAGAACATGGGTATGGTTCGAAAAGAGGTAGCATACCTGAGGGTCGGCGGGAAGTGGCTTCGCTCGTGGTCGTCGTCCTCCGCACACACTACGGCAGCGAGCTTGGGGACAGAGGCCATCCCGCGCGGGCGCTTAGGTCTGAGAGGACGGCCTTGTCGTCAGTGCGTGACCTCGCTCACCAACGACGAGTGCCTCAATGCTGCACGTCCTTTTCTTCCCCGGCAGATCTGTGACCACCGGTGAGGAGGGAGAGAGAGGGGCACCGCCGTATTTTTTAGATCTGGAGGGAGGGTGATAGTGTGATAAGCAAGTGGGCAGCCCTTAGCAAGCAAGCGCTGAAGCTCCAGCCTATATATCTTTTTCGATACTAGTACTAGAGGTGGAGTAGTGGTAGAGTAGTTTATATTTTCTCTGCATACAGTAACAGTTAGTCATGCTTCAAAACTGAACGACACGCCATTAAAAAAATAAAGTCGAGAAATAATGCGGCACCTCGGGCCAACGCGACCAGATCACATTTTGCACGAGAAATGACACACCATGTTTCATTGACATGTGGTCCCGTTCCAACATGTCAGTGAGACGACGACGAGTCCTTTTGTACAATTTCTGATCAGACGTCTATGTTGGCCGGGGTGCCTCTTCCTGTACCGTGGCAACCGTCCACCGCCTCTTCGCATTTCCCTCTCGATTTGGAACTGCTGTCGCACGCTCTTCCTCCCTCCATTTGCCTTCACCTTCCTTCTGCCATTATTCGGTCGTCTTCTCCATGGAGGGAATAGGCCGAAAACGACCCCATTATTCTTGCCCTGATCTGAAAGATGACATGGTGGAGGAACTCATTGATCGGTGCGACGTCATCACCTCGGCTAGCATGGCAGGTTCGTTCAAGACCATTCTCGACTCAACTAATAACATCATTACAAAGAACCCAAGGGTCCAGGAGCGGTTTGATCCCCCCATCTTCTTCGCCATGACCCTGCTCGCTGGCGCGCAGACGACGGAAGCCTCGCCTTGTGCAAGTTGATGGCGCTTGATAATGATACGTGTGATGTTAAGATGCCATCGCTTAAGGGTAAGTCCTGGGCAGGCGCAAATGGAGATTGGGTTGTTTATATTGGGTACAACTGCGAGTGGGAACTTGTGAATGTGTACACTCGTCAGCGGATTCCACTTCCAAAAATCTCATAGTGCCCTGAGGTTGAGCACACAGATTATCTATGTACATTCAAATACGATCATGGTGACTGTCGTCTACGAAAGATAGCAATTTGTCGAGTTCCCAACTGCTCTTGGAATTACAGGAACTATCATGTTATTGCTATCTTCGGCAAGCTTGTTGCCATCCTTACTTCCACGCCTTGATGGATATTGCTCAAAAATCAATTTATGTACATGGATGAGTACTGTGATGCAATTCAATACGAGCTTCTTGTGTTTGCTGCCACCACTCGTGGCACTGTTTTTGCATGGAATCCTTATGATTTCGGTGTGTTTGTCTTCCATCGTAATTATAATTGTTTCATCCACATGCATGCGGGTTAGCTAGTTTCCCTTTACTAATTAACCTTCTTGTGTTTCCAAGGTCCTGTGAACATTCCACCACCTATACTTGAAAAAAAATATAACCAAGGGGGAGATGACGATGGTGATGATCACGAGAAAGACCTATATACTCAGTGGCGCCTGGCAACTTATTCCGATGGATCACGTCTTCTTGTCTGTATACAACGCACTGCTGATGTTACTACTAAGGAAGCAGGTGTTGTCTCCCATGGTCGCACTCTCCGGACCTATTCCAACATCCGTTGCAGGGTATTCGGGATGGATACTAGTGTGCTAGCGCCAACACCTTCTCCCTGGTTTAGTATTGATAGTCTTGGAGAAAACTTGCTCTTCCTTGGAAAAAACTATCCAATGATGGTGAAAGGCGATCCAGCTGCTGTTGACACAATGTTACTACCATTTATGAGAAGCAACTGTATCTATACCTTGGACATTGCTATGGTTCCCTACCCTGGCTATCACAATATGCGTCCTGATATAGGCCGCTTCAACTTGGATGATCAGTCCTGCGTTGGTCGCGATATTGACAATAGCTGGCCCTTCCCAGAGGCTTACATATGGTTCAAAGAAAGCGTTTCCAATGCCGAGGACTGGTTGAGCTAAAGTTCATTTCATTGCTTGTTATTTGTTGTCTGATAAAAACTTTAGTATTTACTAGAATGTTTTGTTGGAAACAATCTATAATCCAACATGTATCCTCGTTGTCGTTGTGTGTTGATGACTTGTTGTATGTAATGAATGGTACATTTGCATATGCATGTCACAAACTCAATTTATGAATGGTTTTCGAGTCACTTCTTGGAGTGTGAGTACCGTAGTAGTATAGCCAGCATCCGATTATATGAAGTTGCCACATCACATAGAGCCAACCTAATAGTGGAGTATGCTAGCACAATAGAGCTAGGTGTAGTTAGTTCTGGTTAGTAGTAGTATACCATCAACTAGAGCTAGGTTTCGCATGGAGGCCGAGAAATATGGTGATAGCGTGACTGTGTGAGGTGGGCTTGTACGTAGTATGATGTAGGCACATGGCTTGCCGTGTTTCCTACTCCTCCGGTCTAAATGTGGAGAAGATTTGGTCGAGTTCTTCCTCCTTTTGCCGACACGTGGGACATCCATCATCCAGGTCGTGTCATGCAAGAAAATGGAGTGCTAGTTGAAGCCACGTGATGTGCATCTTGGGTTAAACTGTAAATAGAATTTTACTCTTGAGTAACTCCAAAAGCGGCCACCGATGACCTTTATTGGATTTGTTTTTCATCACCAGCACGTCGAGGTGAAAGATGTGTAGGTTCAGTGGGTCGTCTTGCATTTTCACTGACATGTGGGACCGCATGTGAGCAAACAGACGATGGGCTCCGCGCGTCTGCCGGCTGGCTGAGAAGAGAGAGAGAGGAGGGCTGAGCACGGACTCCAGGAAATTTCGCGACAATGTGAGTAGTACTAGTGGTGTACCGTACTCCTGGAGAGATAATGTGTTCGCCCTATGTAACCAGCACCTCGATATAGTGGGGTGGCATGGGCCATAACTAGCATTCACGTCTAGCAGTACGGCACACGCCACCCACACGAGTCCCATCTGACACCAATTTTCTTGGAGTCCGTGCTACAACCATCTCTTCTCCCTCCTATTTTCTCTAACTCAGCCATCGCGTGGTGGGCGGGGTGGGGGTTTGCCGATAGTCGGTTTGCTCAACTGCGGTCCCACTTGTAAGTGAAAATGCAACATAGCACGCATTCCCCCTTGAGCGGCATGCCGGACCAACCGTGTGGGGGTGCGACGTGAACACAACAGGCTTTTCCTTTTGAACTTGTAACTTGTAAATTTTGGTTCTGCTCCATGGCGCAACCGATAGATAGAAATAACAATTTTCCCTAGAGCAATGAGAAGTTTGGTTCTAGCGTGGTTCATGCATGGAGTACGTACGAAAATTATGAAGTAGATGCGAAAGGTAAGATAATTACTAGTACAATATACTACTACATGGATTTGACGGAAAGACAAAGATACATACGGATCCATCAACGACATCCTCACACCCTAGTGCGCCGGGTCACCAACCGATGTGTGAGGAGCAGCGGTGTTGGCGGCGAGCTCAACGTGCTTCTGAACAATGTCGTCCAAGGTTGCCCTGCGGTCCAAGAAGGCCAGCGTCCTATCGTCCCCCTCTTGCATGTAGTAGTCCTTGTGGACGATTTGCGCGTAGACGTGGGTGATTATGTCGATGGTGTCTTGCTGCGCCAGGCGCTGCGTGGCGAGCGCGACCTCGAGGTGGACATTCTCCGGCGCGACGGTGGGCAGTCGTAGGGCCACCAGTGCGTCGAAGAGGTTGTCACCATAGAGGCCGTTGAGGGTGGCAGGCATCGCAGAGCCTGGGCGCGTGGGCTGGAGGCGTACGTCAAGGTCATCCGCGAGCTTCTTGACGATGGTGAACTTGTTGAGGAAGCCGATGAGGACCTCGTCGAACAAGGAGACAAAGCTATCGTCCAAGAGGCCTCTCGCCCTGGCGGCCTCAAGCATGACCTGGAGACGTTCCTCGGTGCTGGGCCGCAGGCCGATGTCGTGGACCATCTGGTACAGCCGGCTGATGCTCGCGCTCATCGCCTCCATGGTTCTAGCTTCTAGTCAACTGAACTTGCGATTGGAGTGATCACTCTTGCCCTTGGTTAGGTTGCGTAGGTGTGTAGGATTTCATAGATTGGACTGGCGGGGAGCCTTTATATGAGAAGTGCAGACTGTGTTGCATTCACGTGTGTGTTGGCCATCTACTCCTCGGCCCTCCCTCCGTGCCGGTGCAGTATAGTCATCTCACCGAGACCAAGTTGGGGCAAAACGAGAGAACTTTGAGGTTTACTAGTTTATTGGTCCCCTTTGCATTTTGCGCCAAGTTTTGACCTTTGATTTAACTAATAAAATGTTAATGCATGTAACCAAAAATAATATCATTGGAAACTATGTTCAAATACAAATCCAATGATACAATTTTTGGTGACATGCATTATTATTATTTTAGTTAAATCTATGGTCAAATTTGGCACAAAATACTAAGGGGACCAATAAACCAGGACGGAGGTACGAGTAGTATTTTGTAATTAATGTCATTGCATAAAGAGAATTGAGCACTGCATGTTGTGCTAAGTAGTCTCAATTCATTGAATGCATACGCACCCCACATCTCCTATTGGGTGATTTCTTTTTTCATGGAAAAAACAGGGAACGAGGTGGGTAGTTAATGCATCGTGCCTAAAAGTTTGAGGATTATTTGGTTTTCGTAACGTGACTAATGCACCAGTACGGGGGGAGTACAATAGTAGTCTTTGATTGCAATTTTTTGTTGGTAGCTTACCAAGCTGACTGCTCGGTGAGTACAATAGTAGTCTGATTGATGAGACTTCAGATTTGAGCCATCTACCGGAAGGGAGAGTGTATAATATCATCGGGAACTACGTTCAAAACTGAATAAAACAATACTCCATGTATTTATTTACAGAGGGAGTAGTATATTTTTTGTGACATGCATTACTAGATATTGCTAGTCAAATACTAAATCCAGACGGACGTAGTAGTACTACTAGATCCAGACGGTGGTGCTAGTACTAGTAGTAGCACTACCAATGTAGTAGTACTGTACTACCGGTTGGTCAAATTATTACGTGCTGCTCCTCACAGTGAAGTGACAAGACCCTACGCTGGAGATGACACCTGAGTGTAGGCGCCATGTTCGGCATACCAAAGTTAGCCTCACCGTGTGCAGTCACTATCATCATGGCTGTAGAGCTAGCCTGCTTAATTTCCTGTGCATTGCCACGAGTATCTCTACTCTTTTCTTATATGAGTAAGATGCCCGTGCATTGCACGGAACACCAAGATTGGGGGTGGACGACGCCGGCAGCGGCCATCGCGCCAGATTGTTCCATGGCCTTCTAGATGTGGTGGGGAGGAGATAAGGCTGATTGTGAGAGACAATGAGTTGTTTGTAAATAGGGAACAAGTGCGGGCATCTTTTTGTGAAACTGCAGCAGTTTGCTTTGTATCCGTCAGATCTAGATCCGACGACTATTGGTGAAAGATGGCATGCACACCATCATTACTAACTCATGACCTCTTTGATTTGCAGGATTTTGGAAACGCAGGAATAGGACACGGCAATATTACAAGTTTCAAACTGATATTACAAATGTTAGGAGTAATGCTGCACCTACGAAGAGGGAATTATTAAGAAGTTTACATAGGTAATTTCATTACTTTAGGTGGATGCAGCATTATCGTACAAACTAAAATCCACTGCCCTGACAAGGCACTAATGGGCAAATAAATTTTTGAGTCTCTGGCGACTTGATGTTTCAACAACAAATTCAGCTTCCATAGAGACTTTGTCATTTAGGCTTAGACGCTTGCGGTGATTAGCACGCCATTCATTGTTGCGCCAGAGAATGCTAAACCTCATTACCTTGAGCACACTTGCCTCCAGAACAAAGAACCTGGCCAATTTAATCTCAGATGTGCTGCCTCGGTAGTCGATCAATTTCTGTAAGATGGAGGTCAAGGCATTCGATGAGATTGTTATAGTGCATCACATTTTTCACTTTTGGGTCTTTTTTTATCTGCAAAAGAAGAGAACATATTAGAGTAGCTGGCTGTATAAGATTGCCGTGTCATCAAGAGGTACCAATATCATTTGCTCATACGATAGGGTTGGCTCTAAGGCTAGTGATATTTTTTCACTCTCTTTCTCTTTCCTCTCATTTACCTAGGAGCACGTGAAGAGCTTGGGCATTTGTCGCCTTCCACTATGTGGCCGATGCCATATTTCTCAAAAGTATGCCACATAAATACGCATCGATGTCAAATCAAAAGATTTTGACACCGCTCTAGCGATGTGAGAGAGTTGGCACTGCTGTGCACACAGACCCACATGTATAAACAAATCAATCAAACCAACTACATCAGCCTCTCCCTCTCCCAAACAAGTGTTTTTATTGCCTCGGCCCTCTCCCTCTCCCACGCAAGTGTTTTTTCATCGCGTGAGTTAATTTGGCACCGGAGCAAAGTAGGTGATCGAGATTGGGGCACCAGGTGAGCAATGGAGGGGCATCGATGCCAAATGCATCACAAGTGAATTTGGCACGTGTTTTGGCCTACATAGTGGAGGGCCGTTATAGCCCACTTTTGTACTACCTCGTATTTAGTGTAAAGTTTTGACCATAGATTTACCTAAGAAAATGCCAATGCATGTCACCAAAAATTATACCATTTGAAATTATGTTTAAATACGAATCCAACGATATAATTTTAGTGACATGCATTAACATTTTGTTAGTTAAATCTATGGTCAAATTTTGATACTACAAAATACGAAGAGTAAACCAGGACAGAGGTAGTACTTGCTCTTAGGCTAACCATAGAGTTACTAGTCTAAGTTACTTGCCACTATGACTAGCCTAGGCTACTAGTAGTACAACAAAAAAAACGATGCAGGTGATCACGTGAGAAAAAAATACTAAAAACATTTCTTTCGGTGTAGTACGTAGATGCAGTTTTGAACAATACACTTGTCATCGTAATTTGGGAAAATTACGAAAAAAATGAGCTACGTTGTGATTACCGTTTACTAATAGGAAAGAAGTTTCACCTTGATGAGTAGCTTCTCCGTGCACGGAGAGCATGTAAGGAATCCAACAACTTGATCCAGATTGGGGCCGATAGATTTTATTGACAAGATCTTCACTGTGCGCACAGACCGGGTCAAGCTTGTGGGAATCATTTTCTAGATGACAGTCGTAAATACATCAAGAAGAAATTTAAAAATGTGAATTTCAAGAAGACGGAGAAGAAGATGAGTGTTGTACCTGAACGATTACGGATCCAATAAAGAGTTCAGAGAATTTGGCAGAAGAGTACACCAATGCTGTCAATTTTGGCACGTCAATGACCCTGATTTTTGTTGGACCTTCTAGATCAGATACAAGCAATCTCTCAAGATAAGGCGTCTCAATGACCATAACGTGGAATAGCTGGAGTAATCTCTTCCAAATTGATGTCTTGTTGCGGGGCCAGCAAGACACATAAATCCATCAGAGATTCGTCGAGGCGATGTGGAGGCTAATGAACCCGTGGTCTGCCGAAGACGAAGGTACTCGAGCGTAGTATGGCTGCGGAGCAGGTGCTCCATAGCCTTCTTCGAGATGCCAACGTCGAAGAGGTCGAGCTGCTTGAGTTGAGGGAGAAGAAGGGCGAGCACGACATTAATCTGGGAAAATAGCAAGAGCTGAAGCTGGCATGGCGCAGCGTTGGCGTGAGGCGGAGCGTGGACGGTGGCAGAGAGCGACATCGTGCAGCTTCAAACCTGAGCTTCTCAAGCTGATCTAGGGCGGGGGATAAGAACCACTCGTCGAACTTGGCTTGGACATTGCAGTTGGTACTGAACATGCGGATGTCAAGGCGTCTGGCTGGCCCAGCGTGCGATGAAAGGATCTTGGAGACTGCGGCCATGCGTTTGCAATCCCCGTCGCAGAGGTAGCTATCGACGGTGAGGTTGAGGGGGACGCGGCGCCAGAGGGGGCGCCGCCGCCGGGAGAGCAGGGTGGTCTGCACAGCAGATTTGGTGGGGAGGAGGGCGATGATGACAAGCAGCATGTCGTCAGGGAGGCTGCTGATGAAGTCCAGGCTCGCCAGATGTGGTTTTGGCTCGAGCCGCCTCCACTTGTTGGCTGCCTTGCCGTCCATCTTAGCCGGCGGCGACGCCGGTGTACACATGTGCTGGTGTGTATTGTGTGCTGGGTGTGCGCGAGTGCGTCCTTGTGTGCATGCCATCGCACAGTGGTGAAGTGTGCGCGAGTGCGTCCTTCACGCGGAAGAAGTGTGCCCTCAATTTACTAGCGTGTGGGGTGCTATCGCGAGTGGTTTCAACTTTGTTTACTTCACCGCGTGTCGGATGGGCCTCTAGTTTACTTATTTTCACCCACTGCCACATGGACCAGCACACGAAGATAGAGAACACGAGCTGATAAGGCAGCATGTGTATTGGTTGACCGGTCAACTAAACGATATACAGAGCTATACGCTGACACAGTGACCGTATAATCCCTCGGTATAGAGAGTTTGAGTGAGAGGGAAGGCCCGTGAGAGATAGTAGAGAGAGAAAGAGCTACTCCCTCCATTCGATAATGTAGTGCCTATATTTTTTTAAGTCAAACTTTTGAAACTTTGACCAAGTTTATAAAGAAATTACTTATATCTACAATACCAAAGATAAATGATAGTATGAAGTAAGTACATGTTGTGATGAATCTAATGATCATTCCAGATGTAAATGTTCTTCTCCACATATACCTGGTCAAACTTTTCTGAGGTTTGACTTTTCAAAACATCCATATGTTTATGGACGTGAGAGAGTACCTAACTAGAGAGAGAGAGAGAGAGAGTATGTGTGAAATAGAAAGAGTGAGTGAAAAAAGTGTGTGTGCGTGTGTGAAAGAGACATGGACAACACACGATAAAGTAGAGAAAAAGCATGCGTGTCTTATGCAAACATATCACACATGCATCTTCGACAACGGAAGCGAGGTGAGGAGATAGTGTGTGGTTGTTTGCAACCGAGAGAGAAAGACCCCCCCCCCCCCCCCCCCCCCCCCCCCCCCCCCCCCCCCCCCCCCCCCCCCCCCCCCCCCCCCCCCCCCCCCCCCCCCCCCCCCCCCCCCCCCCCCCCCCCCCCCCCCCCCCCCCCCCCCCCCCCCCCCCCCCCCCCCCCCCCCCCCCCCCCCCCCCCCCCCCCCCCCCCCCCCCCCCCCCCCCCCCCCCCCCCCCCCCCCCCCCCCCCCCCCCCCCCCCCCCCCCCCCCCCCCCCCCCCCCCCCCCCCCCCCCCCCCCCCCCCCCCCCCCCCCCCCCCCCCCCCCCCCCCCCCCCCCCCCCCCCCCCCCCCCCCCCCCCCCCCCCCCCCCCCCCCCCCCCCCCCCCGGGGGGGGGGGTGTCACATAGAGAGAGAACAAGGGCGGAGAGTGTTAGATGGGTCTATGTAGCGCGAGCGAGATATGTGTATGTGTGAACCAGGGAGATATAAAGTTTGAGAAAGATAGAGGAGCCCCGGTACGGCTGAGTGGTGCGTCAGATAGCTGAGAGGGGGAAAGAGATATTCCATCCGCTCGATAATGCAGTGCATACAATTTTTTAGAAGTCGAACTTTGGAAACTTTGACCAGGTTTACGCAAATATTATTTATATCTACAATACCAAAGGTACATCATACGAAACTACATCTCATGATGAATCTAATGATATATGTTTGTCGTTCTAGATGTAAATGTTTCTCTCCACGTACATAGTCAAACTTTGTGATGTTTGACTTTTCAATAAATCTATATGCTATGGACCAAAGAGAGTGCCTAAGTCGAGAAAGATCAAGTGCGTGTGAAGGAGAATGAGTGAGTTTGCAAAAAGAGTGTTTGTGTGAAAGAGAAAGGGACAACAAACGATAAATTAGATAGAGAGAGAGAGTGTGTGTTCGTTTCTTATGCAAACATATCACACATGCATCTCCGAGATAGAAAATCTAGGTGAGGAGATACACGAAGATAGCTAGTGTGTGATTGTTTGCAACGGAGAGAGACACCCCAATAGCACATGTCCAATAGAGGTCTGGCCAACAAGGGACAAAGGTCGAGAGGGGCACATGGAGAAGATGGACGCATGGGGAGGGAGAGAGGGTGCGTTTGTGATAGAGAGATCCCCTTGAGATTGTGAGGGGACTATATGGGTGGGAGATCGAGGGAAGAGGTGCGTGTGCGATAGAAAGATGCCCCGAGAGAAATTGAGATAGACCATGCACATGTTTGTGATGGGGACTAAGAATTAGCTAGTCATATACATATATGGGGGACTGCGTGTGCCTACAATTGAGTGAGAGACCATCATACTTGGCTAGGCGTGAGATTGTGTGTGTGTGCGTGTGAGATGGAGAGAGAATGAAGGAGAGAGAGAGAGAGCGAGATTTTTAGATGGGTCTATTGAGTGCGAGTGAGATATGCATGTGTATGTGTGACCCAGGGAGATGGAGAGTTTGAGAGAGAGAGGGAAGATCTTCGAGACGGCAGAGTGGTGCATGAGAGAGTTATGGGTAACGAGCTAGGGAATTTGTGTGCGTACGATGAGTGCACCCAAGATATTTAGCTTGGACTAGAGAATCATACATAGTGTGCCAAAGAGACCTATACATGGAGTGTGCATGCAAACTAGAAAGACCCCCCACCCACCCACACACACACAGAGAGAGGGAGAGAGAGAGGAAGGGAGAGGGACTGACAAGGTTTGTGTTTGGATGTGTGCGATAGAATTGAAGATTGTCGGCGAGAGAGATAGAGAACAGGAGTCCGGGAGAGGGGGAGGTCGCGTTTATGCATCAAAGACTGATATAAGCCATGTTTCGATATAAACTTGCATTCAAATATTTGAATTGGAGAACATGTTGTCTGCAATCCACACATGAACGGAGATATACGTATCAAACAAGTTCATTAATTTGACTTTCAACATGTTCATTGAGTACTATAATACTGTACAACATGCTACTCGATTGAGGTGTTCAATTTTGGATTTAGCGTTCACTATTTTGACGTGGTGAACGAGCTATTTCATTGAATCGAGATATTTCATTTTAGGTTTGATTCCTGTTTTTTAGTGGGTCAACTATTTGTCATATAGTAAATCGTTAGCAACGAGCATGTAAAAACACATTAGTCCCGAGCATCATCCACCATCTACAAAATAAGTGGCAAGCTAATATTTCAAAATTTGATTCGAATCGACTTGGTAAGGTAGACGTGGATGCTCGTTCTACCAAAATTTGAACGAATCGCTAAACACCCTCTGCTTGGTGGAATTCGCCCGAGCAAATTAATGGGCGACGCGAAATTACCGGCCTATGTGGGACTCGCATCAATTGCCCCGTTGTACATCGAGGGTAGGTTCGTAACTTCATCCAAGCGCGCCTTCTCCTCGGCCGAAATGGCAGGTGCCGAATAATTCATAAACCATGGGCGGCAAAACATCCTCTCCTCGCCCGAAATCGCTCGCGTCGACTATTTCAAAAACGCCCTCCTCGCCCGAAATCGCTCGTGCCCACTATTTCAAAACACGCCCTCCTCGCCCAAAATCGCTCGCGCCCACTATTTGGGAGAAGCAAAGTTACTCTACTATCCCCGACCCTCAGTACACAGACCCAAGCCCAGAAGCCTAAAGGCAGGGGTAGAACCGTAACTCCCCCCACATTTCAGACAAATGCGTCCGTAAGACATGGTTCCCCCTCCCAATTCCCCATTCATACCTTTTGGGCGCCAAATCACCTTCTCCCCGGAAGCTCCCTTCTCCCCAGCCGCAAAACCTCAGCCCCTCCTCCATGGCGCCCCCACCGCACCAAATTCACCGCCGCCCTCCTCCCCAATGCCGGAGACGCTGTCCATTTGCCGTCGTGCACTGGGCCGTGTGCCTCTTACTCCGTGCTGCCGGAGCTGCCTCGACAATGGCCGCGTGAACCGTACCAGAGCCGATTCACCCCCGCCATTGTGCACGGCGCTGGAGCGGCTCCAACTTCGGATGCGTCCAGGGCCCTGGCGCTGCTTCCCCGTAGCCGTCGACCATCGCGACATCTCTGCTTTCCTGCCGCCGGTAGCCACCACAACCGCGCCGGCCTCACTGACTCGGTAGTTGGAGCTGCCTACTTCACCGGGCCTCAAGATAGGTCGTACACTCGTCTCAAATCACTTTATTTAGGTGTGAGTTGTCTGAATTTTTATTCTGGGCCAATCGATTCCCAATGGGAAGTAACACCCCTCGAGGTGGCGGAGCTCCTAGGCTGCCGGTTGGCTGGTGTCTAATGTAAGGGTGCGGAGGCGCAAGTTCGTCGTGGAAGCAACACTTAGATGGCTATCTTAGAGTTGCGTGGGTTGAAGGTACTGCCGCCGCCGGATCTGGATGACGGCGAGTCTTTGTGGATTGGCCGGGGGCAGCGCAACCACGGTAGTGCAGTGGGGCGGGGAGCGGGGTTTTGGTCGGAGCTCTCGCGGCCAGGGACGATGGAGGCAGGCTGCTCTACCGGGGGTCGCTGGCCCTTCGGGGAAGATTCTGAACAGTGTCATCTGGGAGGCACAAGACGACCATCAAGCCATCCGGCGTAGATCGGACAGTACCAAAATAAAATAAAACCGTGTGACCCCAATTTAGTTTTCAGTCAACAGACGT
Organism: Thinopyrum obtusiflorum; assembly: GCA_036873465.1. Classification (NCBI taxonomy): domain Eukaryota; kingdom Viridiplantae; phylum Streptophyta; class Magnoliopsida; order Poales; family Poaceae; genus Thinopyrum; species Thinopyrum obtusiflorum. The sequence goes on from JAAAWM010010127.1 coordinate 32,229, forward strand.
GTGACCACACTCGTACCTTACTATTGATCTCTTAGGGTATTTCTTCATATCAGAGATATGTGTCATTCTTAACATTATGCGTTTTCTGCATCTTCGGCCACACCGTCTTCCTTCTCACCGTAGCTGCTCCAACAAGGGAAGCATACACCAGAAGGGATCTATAGTCCGCACTCAACAGTTCCCTGCATCTAATGCGTGTGCCCGACATGGACAGCCACAACAACTGCAGGGCCATCGACAAGTCAGCACATGATGCTCACTCCTATGGCGTGACGCCCCAAGACCGACGCTCCAGACGGCTTCCATGTTTTTCGTTGTTGCCCCCCCCCCCCCCCCCCCCCCCCCCCCCCCCCCCCCCCCCCCCCCCCCCCCCCCCCCCCCCCCCCCCCCCCCCCCCCCCCCCCCCCCCCCCCCCCCCCCCCCCCCCCCCCCCCCCCCCCCCCCCCCCCCCCCCCCCCCCCCCCCCCCCCCCCCCCCCCCCCCCCCCCCCCCCCCCCCCCCCCCCCCCCCCCCCCCCCCCCCCCCCCCCCCCCCCCCCCCCCCCCCCCCCCCCCCCCCCCCCCCCCCCCCCCCCCCCCCCCCCCCCCCCCCCCCCCCCCCCCCCCCCCCCCCCCCCCCCCCCCCCCCCCCCCCCCCCCCCCCCCCCCCCCCCCCCCCCCCCCCCCCCCCCCCCCCCCCCCCCCCCCCCCCCCCCCCCCCCCCCCCCCCCCCCCCCCCCCCCCCCCCCCCCCCCCCCCCCCCCCCCCCCCCCCCCCCCCCCCCCCCCCCCCCCCCCCCCCCCCCCCCCCCCCCCCCCCCCCCCCCCCCCCCCCCCCCCCCCCCCCCCCCCCCCCCCCCCCCCCCCCCCACCTTCCAAATCCTCCTCGGGATCCTTCCCGATCCACCCACCTACCTCCATCATTTTCCCCAATGGCCCAACCAGCGCCCCGCCTGTTCGATCCGGAGGAGAGGAGCTCCTCCATGCCCCACCTCGCCTTAATCCAGCAGCACGACAGCTCCCCAGCGCCCGCAACCCTCCTCCTCGCTCGATCCCGAGCGGGAGAGTACCCCGACGGCTCGTCCCCACGCAGCCCGCGAGGCACCGGCCTCCTCAGCTCCTCCGACCCTGCAACAACCTCGCCGGCCCTTCTGCAGTTCGTCGCCGCCGGCGCACTCAGCCACCTGGACTGCGCCCCGTCTTCCCCGTCGACTAGGACAGGCCTCGACCCTCTCTCTCCCTTCATTCTCCTCCTCCTGTCGTTTCTCTCTCTCTCTGTCGCTCAAACTCTCTGTCTTTTGAACAGAGGACGTGCGCCGCCTCCTTCAGCGCCGCCCATGGCCTCGTCTTCGGCCAGCACGAGCCGTCCCCGACCTCCACCTCGTCGCCCACACCATCGCCTTGCTCCGCCCTCGCCGTCGTCCCGCCGGTGAGCAGCACCAGCAGGTCGTCCTCGCCGCACCTGCTCCCTTCCCCTTTCTCTTCTTTGCTGAAGCTTCCGCTCTCTCACTCGACCCTCTCTCTCGCTGTCCTCTGTTACAGCTCCCGGATCCGCATCTTCCTTCGTTCCCTGCACCGCCGCGTCGCCGGAGCAGGAGCTCCATCCGCCGCCGCGCCCTGCATCGCGCCTCTGCCGTCTTCTGCATCACCATGACCTGCTGTTGCTGCCTCTGTTGGTAACGAGCATCAGGAGCCCGCTCGTCCCGAGCGTTGACCGCGCCTCCAGCGACCCCCAAGGCCCAGCGCGCCTCCTCACCCAGCCCGCACTGCCTCAGCCGCCACCACCGACCTGGGCTAAAGCCCATGGGTGAGCGCCCACAGCCCCTCCTCTCTGTTGGGCCAGCCAGTTTCAGCCCGCTTATGTTTTTTCAGCGTCTGCGAATTTAGCTAATTATCCAGAGTTGGCAGATTTGCAGAAAAACCCTCATGATCATGCATTTAATAACTCCAGAACTGTGCATCATATGTAAATAATTTATATATGTAAAATGCTTAGAATTTCATCTAGTTTCACAATATGCCACTTTCATCCATGTTTAAAATGTTTAAACTTGCTGTTTGTTTAATCTCGCATAAATGCCATGTTAAAATGGTTTATTTCATAACTAATTAACCGTA
>JAAAWM010010128.1:0-34391 GCA_036873465.1 Thinopyrum obtusiflorum
CCGCCATGGCTTCCGGAGGGCAGGAGCCCCTCCGAGATTGGATCTCTCTCTCTCTGTTTCTCTTCTGTTTCGCGTCCCCTGTTTCTGACCGAAAACCGTTTCTTTTATATCCGGAGATCCGTAACTCCGATTGGGCTGAAATTTTTATGGGATTTTCTTCCGGGTATTATCTTCTTGAACCGAAAGAAGGACATCAATCGACCTATGAGGTGCCCAAAATCCACTTGGGCGCGCCTGGGACCCCTGGGTGCGCCCATGTGGCTTGTGGCCACCTTGGGCACCGTCTTGCGTTGATTCTTTTTCCCGAAAATCACATATATTCCAAAATAGTTCTTCATAAATTTTTATCACGTTTGGACTTTATTTGATATGGATATTCTGCGAAACAGAAAACATGCAATAAACAGGAACTGACACTGGGCACTGGATCAATATGTTAGTCCCAAAAATAATATAAATTGTTGCCAAAAGTATATGAAAGTTGTAGAATATTGGAATGAAACAATCAAAAATTATAGATACGATGGAGACGTATCAACATCCCCAAGCTGAATTCCTGCTCGTCCTCGAGTAGGTAAATGATAAAAAGATGGGGGGGGGGGGGGGGGGGGGGGGGGGGGGGGGGGGGGGGGGGGGGGGGGGGGGGGGGGGGGGGGGGGGGGGGGGGGGGGGGGGGGGGGGGGGGGGGGGGGGGGGGGGGGGGGGGGGGGGGGGGGGGGGGGGGGGGGGGGGGGGGGGGGGGGGGGGGGGGGGGGGGGGGGGGGGGGGGGGGGGGGGGGGGGGGGGGGGGGGGGGGGGGGGGGGGGGGGGGGGGGGGGGGGGGGGGGGGGGGGGGGGGGGGGGGGGGGGGGGGGGGGGGGGGGGGGGGGGGGGGGGGGGGGGGGGGGGGGGGGGGGGGGGGGGGGGGGGGGGGGGGGGGGGGGGGGGGGGGGGGGGGGGGGGGGGGGGGGGGGGGGGGGGGGGGGGGGGGGGGGGGGGGGGGGGGGGGGGGGGGGGGGGGGGGGGGGGGGGGGGGGGGGGGGGGGGGGGGGGGGGGGGGGGGGGGGGGGGGGGGGGGGGGGGGGGGGGGGGGGGGGGGGGGGGGGGGGGGGGGGGGGGGGGGGGGGGGGGGGGGGGGGGGGGGGGGGGGGGGGGGGGGGGGGGGGGGGGGGGGGGGGGGGGGGGGGGGGGGGGGGGGGGGGGGGGGGGGGGGGGGGGGGGGGGGGGGGGGGGGGGGGGGGGGGGGGGGGGGGGGGGGGGGGGGGGGGGGGGGGGGGGGGGGGGGGGGGGGGGGGGGGGGGGGGGGGGGGGGGGGGGGGGGGGGGGGGGGGGGGGGGGGGGGGGGGGGGGGGGGGGGGGGGGGGGGGGGGGGGGGGGGGGGGGGGGGGGGGGGGGGGGGGGGGGGGGGGGGGGGGGGGGGGGGGGGGGGGGGGGGGGGGGGGGGGGGGGGGGGGGGGGGGGGGGGGGGGGGGGGGGGGGGGGGGGGGGGGGGGGGGGGGGGGGGGGGGGGGGGGGGGGGGGGGGGGGGGGGGGGGGGGGGGGGGGGGGGGGGGGGGGGGGGGGGGGGGGGGGGGGGGGGGGGGGGGGGGGGGGGGGGGGGGGGGGGGGGGGGGGGGGGGGGGGGGGGGGGGGGGGGGGGGGGGGGGGGGGGGGGGGGGGGGGGGGGGGGGGGGGGGGGGGGGGGGGGGGGGGGGGGGGGGGGGGGGGGGGGGGGGGGGGGGGGGGGGGGGGGGGGGGGGGGGGGGGGGGGGGGGGGGGGGGGGGGGGGGGGGGGGGGGGGGGGGGGGGGGGGGGGGGGGGGGGGGGGGGGGGGGGGGGGGGGGGGGGGGGGGGGGGGGGGGGGGGGGGGGGGGGGGGGGGGGGGGGGGGGGGGGGGGGGGGGGGGGGGGGGGGGGGGGGGGGGGGGGGGGGGGGGGGGGGGGGGGGGGGGGGGGGGGGGGGGGGGGGGGGGGGGGGGGGGGGGGGGGGGGGGGGGGGGGGGGGGGGGGGGGGGGGGGGGGGGGGGGGGGGGGGGGGGGGGGGGGGGGGGGGGGGGGGGGGGGGGGGGGGGGGGGGGGGGGGGGGGGGGGGGGGGGGGGGGGGGGGGGGGGGGGGGGGGGGGGGGGGGGGGGGGGGGGGGGGGGGGGGGGGGGGGGGGGGGGGGGGGGGGGGGGGGGGGGGGGGGGGGGGGGGGGGGGGGGGGGGGGGGGGGGGGGGGGGGGGGGGGGGGGGGGGGGGGGGGGGGGGGGGGGGGGGGGGGGGGGGGGGGGGGGGGGGGGGGGGGGGGGGGGGGGGGGGGGGGGGGGGGGGGGGGGGGGGGGGGGGGGGGGGGGGGGGGGGGGGGGGGGGGGGGGGGGGGGGGGGGGGGGGGGGGGGGGGGGGGGGGGGGGGGGGGGGGGGGGGGGGGGGGGGGGGGGGGGGGGGGGGGGGGGGGGGGGGGGGGGGGGGGGGGGGGGGGGGGGGGGGGGGGGGGGGGGGGGGGGGGGGGGGGGGGGGGGGGGGGGGGGGGGGGGGGGGGGGGGGGGGGGGGGGGGGGGGGGGGGGGGGGGGGGGGGGGGGGGGGGGGGGGGGGGGGGGGGGGGGGGGGGGGGGGGGGGGGGGGGGGGGGGGGGGGGGGGGGGGGGGGGGGGGGGGGGGGGGGGGGGGGGGGGGGGGGGGGGGGGGGGGGGGGGGGGGGGGGGGGGGGGGGGGGGGGGGGGGGGGGGGGGGGGGGGGGGGGGGGGGGGGGGGGGGGGGGGGGGGGGGGGGGGGGGGGGGGGGGGGGGGGGGGGGGGGGGGGGGGGGGGGGGGGGGGGGGGGGGGGGGGGGGGGGGGGGGGGGGGGGGGGGGGGGGGGGGGGGGGGGGGGGGGGGGGGGGGGGGGGGGGGGGGGGGGGGGGGGGGGGGGGGGGGGGGGGGGGGGGGGGGGGGGGGGGGGGGGGGGGGGGGGGGGGGGGGGGGGGGGGGGGGGGGGGGGGGGGGGGGGGGGGGGGGGGGGGGGGGGGGGGGGGGGGGGGGGGGGGGGGGGGGGGGGGGGGGGGGGGGGGGGGGGGGGGGGGGGGGGGGGGGGGGGGGGGGGGGGGGGGGGGGGGGGGGGGGGGGGGGGGGGGGGGGGGGGGGGGGGGGGGGGGGGGGGGGCTAGGCAGGAGGCTGGGAGGAGTTAACCATGGCGTGCCCCCAATCCGAATAACACAAAGACTCAATCAATGATAAATCATGCTCCGACCTCACCGCTAATGTCAGCGGCCACCACTTTACATGCGTGAGGATTTACTTGCGCAAAGACTTACTTCCCTTAACACCATTATTAATACTCAACTTTAATTATTTTACTAGCATGCCCCAATATTACCACCTCAATATCGCATAACTATTGCAAGGAATCAAAAATATAATATTCAGTGATCTACAAGTTTTATGTAGGATTTTATGGCTAACCATGTGAATGACCAATTCATGTTGACTCTCTAAATATATATAAGTCAAGCATGAGAGTTTAATTCTTTCTACAAAAGACCACGCTCTAACAAATATAAGTGCATCAAAAGAGCATTCTATAAATAATGGTTTCCCAAATGTAGAGAAACAAGCATCCAAACTTCAAATAATATAAGTGAAGCACATGAAGCATTTTATAAAGCCATACTCAAACGATATAAGTGAAGTGCAAAGAGCTTTCTATAAATCAACCAAGGACTATCTCATACCATCATGGTGCATTATTAAAATAAAAATAAAAATCACACAATGCTCCAAGAATTTACGCATATCATCTGAACAAAATAAAAACCGAAACATACCGATAATTGTCGAAGAAGAAAGATGGGATGCCTTCCGGGGCATCCCCCCCCCCCCCCCCCCCCCCCCCCCCCCCCCCCCCCCCCCCCCCCCCCCCCCCCCCCCCCCCCCCCCCCCCCCCCCCCCCCCCCCCCCCCCCCCCCCCCCCCCCCCCCCCCCCCCCCCCCCCCCCCCCCCCCCCCCCCCCCCCCCCCCCCCCCCCCCCCCCCCCCCCCCCCCCCCCCCCCCCCCCCCCCCCCCCCCCCCCCCCCCCCCCCCCCCCCCCCCCCCCCCCCCCCCCCCCCCCCCCCCCCCCCCCCCCCCCCCCCCCCCCCCCCCCCCCCCCCCCCCCCCCCCCCCCCCCCCCCCCCCCCCCCCCCCCCCCCCCCCCCCCCCCCCCCCCCCCCCCCCCCCCCCCCCCCCCCCCCCCCCCCCCCCCCCCCCCCCCCCCCCCCCCCCCCCCCCCCCCCCCCCCCCCCCCCCCCCCCCCCCCCCCCCCCCCCCCCCCCCCCCCCCCCCCCCCCCCCCCCCCCCCCCCCCCCCCCCCCCCCCCCCCCCCCCCCCCCCCCCCCCCCCCCCCCCCCCCCCCCCCCCCCCCCCCCCCCCCCCCCCCCCCCCCCCCCCCCCCCCCCCCCCCCCCCCCCCCCCCCCCCCCCCCCCCCCCCCCCCCCCCCCCCCCCCCCCCCCCCCCCCCCCCCCCCCCCCCCCCCCCCCCCCCCCCCCCCCCCCCCCCCCCCCCCCCCCCCCCCCCCCCCCCCCCCCCCCCCCCCCCCCCCCCCCCCCCCCCCCCCCCCCCCCCCCCCCCCCCCCCCCCCCCCCCCCCCCCCCCCCCCCCCCCCCCCCCCCCCCCCCCCCCCCCCCCCCCCCCCCCCCCCCCCCCCCCCCCCCCCCCCCCCCCCCCCCCCCCCCCCCCCCCCCCCCCCCCCCCCCCCCCCCCCCCCCCCCCCCCCCCCCCCCCCCCCCCCCCCCCCCCCCCCCCCCCCCCCCCCCCCCCCCCCCCCCCCCCCCCCCCCCCCCCCCCCCCCCCCCCCCCCCCCCCCCCCCCCCCCCCCCCCCCCCCCCCCCCCCCCCCCCCCCCCCCCCCCCCCCCCCCCCCCCCCCCCCCCCCCCCCCCCCCCCCCCCCCCCCCCCCCCCCCCCCCCCCCCCCCCCCCCCCCCCCCCCCCCCCCCCCCCCCCCCCCCCCCCCCCCCCCCCCCCCCCCCCCCCCCCCCCCCCCCCCCCCCCCCCCCCCCCCCCCCCCCCCCCCCCCCCCCCCCCCCCCCCCCCCCCCCCCCCCCCCCCCCCCCCCCCCCCCCCCCCCCCCCCCCCCCCCCCCCCCCCCCCCCCCCCCCCCCCCCCCCCCCCCCCCCCCCCCCCCCCCCCCCCCCCCCCCCCCCCCCCCCCCCCCCCCCCCCCCCCCCCCCCCCCCCCCCCCCCCCCCCCCCCCCCCCCCCCCCCCCCCCCCCCCCCCCCCCCCCCCCCCCCCCCCCCCCCCCCCCCCCCCCCCCCCCCCCCCCCCCCCCCCCCCCCCCCCCCCCCCCCCCCCCCCCCCCCCCCCCCCCCCCCCCCCCCCCCCCCCCCCCCCCCCCCCCCCCCCCCCCCCCCCCCCCCCCCCCCCCCCCCCCCCCCCCCCCCCCCCCCCCCCCCCCCCCCCCCCCCCCCCCCCCCCCCCCCCCCCCCCCCCCCCCCCCCCCCCCCCCCCCCCCCCCCCCCCCCCCCCCCCCCCCCCCCCCCCCCCCCCCCCCCCCCCCCCCCCCCCCCCCCCCCCCCCCCCCCCCCCCCCCCCCCCCCCCCCCCCCCCCCCCCCCCCCCCCCCCCCCCCCCCCCCCCCCCCCCCCCCCCCCCCCCCCCCCCCCCCCCCCCCCCCCCCCCCCCCCCCCCCCCCCCCCCCCCCCCCCCCCCCCCCCCCCCCCCCCCCCCCCCCCCCCCCCCCCCCCCCCCCCCCCCCCCCCCCCCCCCCCCCCCCCCCCCCCCCCCCCCCCCCCCCCCCCCCCCCCCCCCCCCCCCCCCCCCCCCCCCCCCCCCCCCCCCCCCCCCCCCCCCCCCCCCCCCCCCCCCCCCCCCCCCCCCCCCCCCCCCCCCCCCCCCCCCCCCCCCCCCCCCCCCCCCCCCCCCCCCCCCCCCCCCCCCCCCCCCCCCCCCCCCCCCCCCCCCCCCCCCCCCCCCCCCCCCCCCCCCCCCCCCCCCCCCCCCCCCCCCCCCCCCCCCCCCCCCCCCCCCCCCCCCCCCCCCCCCCCCCCCCCCCCCCCCCCCCCCCCCCCCCCCCCCCCCCCCCCCCCCCCCCCCCCCCCCCCCCCCCCCCCCCCCCCCCCCCCCCCCCCCCCCCCCCCCCCCCCCCCCCCCCCCCCCCCCCCCCCCCCCCCCCCCCCCCCCCCCCCCCCCCCCCCCCCCCCCCCCCCCCCCCCCCCATGTGTAATAGTAAAACGCAACCCATCAATATAATTCTTAATAAGCACAAACCTCTTCGATATAGTGTAGTTGGGAGAATTCAAAAATATAATAGGATTATCATGTGTGTGTGCAATAGCAATAATTTCATGTTTATCATAAGTAATTATAGCAAGTTCATTGCCATAAGCATCATTCATATTGGCATCTTGGCCACAAGCATAGCAAGCATCAAGTTCATCAAAAAGGGATATTTCAAATGAATCCAAGGGATCGTAGCAATTATCATAGCATTCATCATTCGGTAAGCACGAAGGGAAATTAAACAATGTATGAGTTGAAGAGTTACTCTCATTAGAAGGTGGTCACGGGTAGCTAATCCGCTCTTCCTTCCTTTGTTCTTCGCTCTCCTCGTCATCTCTTTCATCTAATGAGCTCATAGTTTTAGCAATTTCTTCTTCCATAGATTCCTACAAAATATTAGTCTCTTCTTTGACAGCGGATAATTTCTCAATAAATTCATCAATATGGGCATTGTATTCATAATTCTCATAGAAATATTTAAGTATAGCATAATTTTCAGATCTGTAAATAGCATCATCATAATTTTCATGCTTTTCAAACAAATATTCAATTTCATAAGCACCCTTAAAAGCAACAAATTCTTCTATTTGTTCCACATCATAGTAATCATATATACCATTAGCGTAAGAAGCCAAGGTTTCATTGTCATTAAATTCACATGAAAAGGGAAGGTGTGGAGTCTTCATCCTAGAGCAACAAGTATAATCATATCTCAAGCATAAATACCAAGCATACTATTGCAAATAATCAATTTGATCCCATAAGAATTTCCCTTTTTGAGACAAGCGATAATCCCTAAAATTTTCCCGTTGATCTAAAGTATCTTCCATTATCAAGTTGAATGGGGATTTATCAAGATTATCAAAGTAGTGTTTAATATTTTTCACATAACCATCATCGAGGGTTTTAGGTGGTTCCCCATCTCCATGAGTAGCAAGTACAACTAATTTTTTTGGTATTTCATGTCCCATATCCATAACTAATGATAGAGAACAACTTAGAACAGAAAATAAAAACTACTTACTGATAGAAAATAAAATCTACTTAGTGATAAAGCAAACAAGCACACACGAGAATATTCACCCCACGCTATTGCTCCCCGGCAACGGCGCCAAAAAAAGGTCTTGATAACCCACAAGTATAGGGGATCAATTGTAGCTTTTTCGATAAATAAGAGTGTTGAACCCAACGAGGAGCTAAATGTAGAATTTATATTCCTTCAAGTTCTATCGACCACTGATACAACTCTACGCACACTTAACGTTTGCTTTACCTAGAACAAGTATGAAACTAGAAGTACTTTCTAGGTGTAGTAGGATAGTTTTGCAAGAATAAAACTACGAGTACTTATCGAGAATAAAACTACAAGTAATTTGCAAGATAATAAATGTTAGTTGTTTAGTAGAAAGCTTTTTGTAACACAAGAGAAGGATTTGTCCCTAGGCAATTGATAACTAGACCGGTAATCATTATTGCAATTTTATATGAGAGAGAGGCATGAGCTAACATACTTTCCGTACATGGATCATATGCACTTATGATTGGAACTCTAGCAAGCATCCGCAACTACCAAAGATCATTAAGGTAAAACCCAACCATAGCATTAAGTAACAAGTCCCCTTTACTCCCATACGCAACAACCCCCTTACTCGGGTGTAAGCTTCTGTCACTCTAGCCACCCACTATAAGCGAATCATGAATGTATTGCAAAACCCTACAACGTTAATCCCACATGCTTGCGCGACACGGAGGGCACCATAGGATGGTACCAAAAATAAAACATACAACTCAAACCAATCACGATCATCAATCAACCCATAGGACAAAACGAATCTACTCAAACATCATAGGATAGCCATACATCATTGGATAATAATATGTATCATTAAGCACCTTGTTTAGGTAGAGATTACAGCAGGGAGAAGAGGTGTTACACCGCTGCATAGAGGGGGAGAGAGTTGGTGTTGACGGCGGCGAAGTTGTTGGTGTAGATTGATACGTCTCCATCGTATCTATAATTTTTGATCGTTTCATGCCAATATTCTACAACTTTCACATACTTTTGGCAACTTTTTATATTATTTTTGGGACTAACATATTGATCCAGTGCCCAGTGCCACTTCCTGTTTGTTGCATGTTTTTTGTTTCGTAGAAAATCCATATCAAACGAAGTCCAAACACGATGAAAATTTACGGAGATTTATTTTGAAATATATGTGATTTTTGGAAAAAGAATCTACGCAAGAAGATGCTCGAGGGGCCCACAAGCCCGGGAGGCACGCCCCCCTACCCAGGGTGCGGCAAGCAGGCTTGTGGGCCCCCTGTAAGGTGGTTGGTGCCCTTCTTTCGCCGCCAGAAAGATAATATCCGGATAAAAATCCCCTCAAAATTTCAGCCCAATCGGAGTTACGGATCTCCGGGAATATAAGAAACGGTGAAAGGCCAAACAACAGGAACACGAAATAGAAGAAAAACATAGAGAGAGATCCAATCTCGGAGGGGCTCTTGCCCTTCGACAGCCATGGAGGCCATGGACCAGAAGGGAAACACTCCTCCCATCTAGGGGGGAGGTCAAGGAAGAAGAAGAAGGAGGGGGGCTCTCTCCCCTTCTCTCCCGGTGGCGCCGGAACACCGCCGGGGCAACCATTGTGACGGCGATCTACACCTACAACTTTGCAGTAGTCATCACCAACTCTCTCCCCCTCTATGCAGCAGTGTAACACCTCTTCTCCCCGCTGTAATATCTACCTAAACATGGTGCTCAATGCTACATATTATTATCCAATGATTGGTGGCCATCCTATGATGTTTGAGTAGATCCGTTTTGTCCTATGGGTTGATTGATGATCGTGATTGATTTGAGTTGTATGTTTTATTTTGGTGCTGTCCTATGGTGCCCTCCGTGTCACGCAAGCGTGTGGGATCCCCGCTGTAGGGTGTTGCAATACATTCATGATTCGCTTATAGTGGGTGGCTAGAGTGACAGAAGCTTACACCCGAGTAAGGGGGTTGTTGCGTATGGGAGTAAAGAGGACTTGATATTTAATGCTATGGTTGGGTTTTACCTTAATGATCTTTGGTAGTTGCGGATGCTTGCTAGAGTTCCAATCATAAGTGCATATGATCCAAGTTTGGAAAGTATGTTAGCTCATGCCTCTCTCTCATATAAAATTGCAATAATGATTACCGGTCTAGTTATCGATTTCCTATGGACAAATCTTTCTCTTGTGCTACAAAAAGCTTTCTACTAAAACTAACCTAATTGTTTCTTTATCTAAACAGCCCCTAACTTTTATTTCCTTGTTTTTTATTTCTTGCAAACCTATCCTATTACACCTACAAAGTACTTCAAGTTTCATACTTGTTCTAGGTAAAGCAAATGTTAAGTGTGCTTATAGTTGTATCGGTGGTCGATAGAACTTGAAGGGAATATTGATTCTACCTTTAGCTCCTCATTGGGTTCGACACTCTTACTTATCGAGAAAGGCTACAAATGATCCCCTATACTTGTGGGTTATGAAGACCTATTTCTGGCGCCGTTGTCGGGGAGCAATAGCATTGGGTTGATATTCTCGTGTGTGCTTGTTTTCTTTATCACTAAGTAGTTTTTGTTTTCTGTTCTGAGTTGTTCTCTATCTTTAGTTATGGATATGGAACACGAAACACCAAAAAAATTAGTTGTAGATGCTACTTATGGAGATGGGGAACCTCCGAAAACCCTCGATGCTGGTTACGTGAAACAAATTGAATACTATTTTGATAATCCTGAAAAATCTCCATTCAACTTGATAATGGGAGATACATTGGATCACTTGGAATACTTTAGGTATTATCGCTTGACTCAAAAAGGGAAACAGTTATGGGATCAAATTGAAATGTTACATTGGTATGCTCGTGATTTATGCTTGAGACATGATATTACTTGTTGCTCTAGGATGAAGGCTCCACACCTTCCCTTTTCATGCAAATTTAACGATAATGAAACCTTAGCTTCTTATGCTAATGGTATATATGATTACTATGATGTGGAACAAATAGAAGAATTTGTTGCTTTTAAGGGTTCTTATGAAATTGAATCTTTGTTTCAAAAGTATGAAAATTATGATGATGCTGTTTACAGATCTCAAAATTATGCTATAATTAAATATTGCTATAAGAATTATGAACACAATTCCTATATTGATGAATTTATTGAGAAAGACTCCGCTGTCCAAGAAGAGACTAATATTTTGCAGGAATCTATGGAAGAAGAAATTGCTGAAACTGTGAGCTCATTAGATGAAAAAGATGACGAGGAGAGCGAAGAACAAAGGGAGGAAGAGCAGATTAGCTACCCGTGCCCACCTTCTAATGAGAGTAACTCTTCAACTCATACATTGTTTTAATTTTCCTTTGTGCTTACCGAAGGATGAATGCTATGATCCCTTTGATTCGGTTGAAATATCCCTTTTTGATGAAATTGATGCTTGCTATGCTTATGGCCATGATGCCAATATTAATGATGCTTATGGAGATGAACTTGCTATAGTTACTTATGTTAAACATGAAATTGTTGCTATTGCACCCACACATGATAGTCCTATTATCTTTTTGAATTCTCCCAACTATACTATATCGGAGAAGTTTGCGCTTATTAAGGATCATATTGATGGGTTGCATTTTACCATTACACATGATGATTTTGATGAATAAAATATGCATGTTCTTGCTGCTCCTACTTGCAATTATTATGAGAGAGGAACTACATCTCTGCCTCTCTATGTTTCCAATACGATAAAATTGCAAGAAACTGTTTATACTATGCATTGCCCTTTACTTGGTGTGCATGAATTGTTCTTTTATGACATGCCTATGCATAGGAAGAGAGTTAGACTCCGTTATTCTATGATATATGTTGCTTTGTGCTCACTACTAAATTATAAATCATTGTTAATTAAAATTGGCTTTGATATACCTTGGGATCCGGGTGGATCAATTTCGTGAGCACTTTATGCCTAGCTTAATGGCTTTAAAGAAAGCGCTGCCAAGGAGACAACCCGAAAGTTTTAGAGAGTCATTTATTTCTGTTGTGTTCTTTTAAAAAGTTAAAAAAACAAAAAATATAGAGGGGAACTTAAAAACCTTTTTCAAAAAGAAAAGTGAAAGTTAGAAAGACGAGCATCGTTGAAGTGGGAGCATGCCTTGAACTTTGTTCATGCCCATGGAAACTTTGTGAATCTTGATTGCAGAAAATTTTCAACAAAAATAATTATCCCCTTGTACAAATCCATTGTATTATAAAAATAATGTTCCAAGATTTACCTTTAGGATGTTTAAATTGCTTGTTTGGTGTGTGCTGCGCAAAAACAGAAACTTTTGCTGTAGTGTTTGAATTTCTTTATTTTACTGGAACATGCAAAAATTCTGAAATTTTTACACAGTACTTCTATGCAATTTTTTTTTTATTTTTTCCTATATTTTCAGAATTTTTGGAGTTACATAAGTATATGTACCATCTGCATCTTTAAAGACTGTCCTATTTTCACAGATTGCTGTTATAGTTTCTTTATTTGCTTATGTTTGAAATCTTGTTGAGCCCCATTGACTTGGGGGCCATAGAATTGTGATAGCATACAGTAGGTAATGTTTGATTATAATTACACAATAATGTTACGGCAGGACATTATGGGATTTGATGTTATATGTACTAACCCCCCTAATAAAAAGTTCGGTTAAGTTTTGTGTGGATGAAGTGTTAGAAGATCGAGGAGGTATCGATATGAGAAAAATAAGGGGAGGCAAGGGTTCAAGCTTGGGGATGCCCAAGGCACCCCAAGTAAATATTTAAGGAGACTCAAGCGTCTAAGCTTGGGGATGCCCCGGAAGGCATCCCATCTTTCTTCTTCGACAATTATCGGTATGTTTCGGTTTTTGTTTTGTTCACATGATATGCGTAAATTCTTGGAGCGTCGTGTGGTTTTTATTTTTATTTTAATAATGCACCATGCTGGTATGGGATAGTCCTTGGTTGATTTATAGAATGCTTCATGCACATCACTTATATCTTTTGAGTATGGCTTTATAGAATGCTTCATGTGCTTCACTTATATCAATTGAAGTTTGGATGCCTGTTTCTCTACATATAGAAAACCACCATTTGTAGAATGCTCTTTTGCTTCACTTATATTTGTTATAGCGTGGGTAAGACTTTTGTAGAAATAATGAAACTCTCATGCTTCACTTATATCTATTTAGAGAGTCAACAGGAATTGGTCATCCCCCCCCCCCCCCCCCCCCCCCCCCCCCCCCCCCCCCCCCCCCCCCCCCCCCCCCCCCCCCCCCCCCCCCCCCCCCCCCCCCCCCCCCCCCCCCCCCCCCCCCCCCCCCCCCCCCCCCCCCCCCCCCCCCCCCCCCCCCCCCCCCCCCCCCCCCCCCCCCCCCCCCCCCCCCCCCCCCCCCCCCCCCCCCCCCCCCCCCCCCCCCCCCCCCCCCCCCCCCCCCCCCCCCCCCCCCCCCCCCCCCCCCCCCCCCCCCCCCCCCCCCCCCCCCCCCCCCCCCCCCCCCCCCCCCCCCCCCCCCCCCCCCCCCCCCCCCCCCCCCCCCCCCCCCCCCCCCCCCCCCCCCCCCCCCCCCCCCCCCCCCCCCCCCCCCCCCCCCCCCCCCCCCCCCCCCCCCCCCCCCCCCCCCCCCCCCCCCCCCCCCCCCCCCCCCCCCCCCCCCCCCCCCCCCCCCCCCCCCCCCCCCCCCCCCCCCCCCCCCCCCCCCCCCCCCCCCCCCCCCCCCCCCCCCCCCCCCCCCCCCCCCCCCCCCCCCCCCCCCCCCCCCCCCCCCCCCCCCCCCCCCCCCCCCCCCCCCCCCCCCCCCCCCCCCCCCCCCCCCCCCCCCCCCCCCCCCCCCCCCCCCCCCCCCCCCCCCCCCCCCCCCCCCCCCCCCCCCCCCCCCCCCCCCCCCCCCCCCCCCCCCCCCCCCCCCCCCCCCCCCCCCCCCCCCCCCCCCCCCCCCCCCCCCCCCCCCCCCCCCCCCCCCCCCCCCCCCCCCCCCCCCCCCCCCCCCCCCCCCCCCCCCCCCCCCCCCCCCCCCCCCCCCCCCCCCCCCCCCCCCCCCCCCCCCCCCCCCCCCCCCCCCCCCCCCCCCCCCCCCCCCCCCCCCCCCCCCCCCCCCCCCCCCCCCCCCCCCCCCCCCCCCCCCCCCCCCCCCCCCCCCCCCCCCCCCCCCCCCCCCCCCCCCCCCCCCCCCCCCCCCCCCCCCCCCCCCCCCCCCCCCCCCCCCCCCCCCCCCCCCCCCCCCCCCCCCCCCCCCCCCCCCCCCCCCCCCCCCCCCCCCCCCCCCCCCCCCCCCCCCCCCCCCCCCCCCCCCCCCCCCCCCCCCCCCCCCCCCCCCCCCCCCCCCCCCCCCCCCCCCCCCCCCCCCCCCCCCCCCCCCCCCCCCCCCCCCCCCCCCCCCCCCCCCCCCCCCCCCCCCCCCCCCCCCCCCCCCCCCCCCCCCCCCCCCCCCCCCCCCCCCCCCCCCCCCCCCCCCCCCCCCCCCCCCCCCCCCCCCCCCCCCCCCCCCCCCCCCCCCCCCCCCCCCCCCCCCCCCCCCCCCCCCCCCCCCCCCCCCCCCCCCCCCCCCCCCCCCCCCCCCCCCCCCCCCCCCCCCCCCCCCCCCCCCCCCCCCCCCCCCCTGGCGCGCCAAATGTTGGATTATGGGTTCCGGCAAACCCTTGAGGTTCGAACACTGGGGTGCGCACGAAGATCTCTCTCCCTAGCTCGCTCGCACTATGATCTCTAGGCCTAGCTCGAGGAACCCAAAGAACAAGAGACATGAGGGTTTAGACTGGTTCAGGCCACTGTTGTGGTGTAATACCCTACTCCAGTGTGGTGTGGTGGATTGCCTTGTAGGCTATGGATGAACTAGTACAAGGTAAGAACAGCCTCCTGAGGTGAGGTGTTCTTGAGCTCGGTGAGCTGGTGTGTGTGAGGGAGATCGGGATGATCCATCCCCTTCCTATGGGGTTGGCTAGTCCTATTTATAGAGGCCTTGGTCCTCTTCCCAAATGTTAGGCACGAAGGGATCCCACAATGGCCAAGGTTGAAGGGAGACAACTAGTACAAGCTATCCTGACAAAAGGTGGTCTTCGCCTGCAAAAGGCTCTGGTGGTGACGCCGCCGTGGGCTCCGCGGTGACCTTCATCCTGCCGTCCTGCTAGTCTTGGTCTCGTTGCATCGATATGGAAACCTTTGCTTGATGCCTCGGGACTCCTCGCCTGCGCTTGCCTCTTTAGCACCAAAGAGGAAATTGGTACTCTGCGCCTGCTGGCGCCCGCCTGGCCTTGGTCGTCATGGCTCACGTCACATGAACCTCGCAAGGTGCCCTTTGCATAGATATCTCTGCTCCTCAGGAGCCGGCCTAGTGAGGCCGCCCCCTAGGAGGTCTTGGTGTCGTCTGCCTCGTGAGGGTCTTGAGTGGTTGCTGCTGAAGATGGGCCGTACCAGGCCGTTGGTGGAGCCGTGTCATGGGCCGCAGGCAGGCAAGTCTAGGGACCCCCGTTCCAAGGACGCTGACAACCATCGACATAATCACCCACGTCTACGCGAAAATCGTCCACAAGGACTACTATGTGCAAGAGGAGGACGATAGGACGCTGGCCTTCTTTGATCGCAGGGCAACCTTGGACGGCATTGTTTAGAAGCACGTTGAGCTCGCCACCAACGCCGCAGCTCCTCACACGTCGGTTGGTGACCCGGCGCACTAGGGCGTGAGGATGTTATTGATGGATCCGTACGTATCTTTATCTTTCTATCAAATCCATGTAGTAGTATATGGTACTACTAGTAATTATCTTACCTTTCGCATCAACTTCATAATTTTCGTATGTACTCCATGCATGAACCCCCCCCCCCCCCCCCCCCCCCCCCCCCCCCCCCCCCCCCCCCCCCCCCCCCCCCCCCCCCCCCCCCCCCCCCCCCCCCCCCCCCCCCCCCCCCCCCCCCCCCCCCCCCCCCCCCCCCCCCCCCCCCCCCCCCCCCCCCCCCCCCCCCCCCCCCCCCCCCCCCCCCCCCCCCCCCCCCCCCCCCCCCCCCCCCCCCCCCCCCCCCCCCCCCCCCCCCCCCCCCCCAGTTGAGCAAACCGACTATCGGCAAACCCCCACCCCGCCCACCGTGTGATGGCTGAGAAAACAGGAGGGAGAAGAGATGGCTGTAGCACAGACTCCAAGAAAATTAGTGTCAGAAGGAACTCGTGTGGGTGGTGTGTGCCGTACTGCTAGACGTGAATGCTAGTTATGTCCCATTCCACCCCACTATATCGAGGTGCTGGTTACATAGAGTGAACAAATTATCTCTCCAAGAGTATGGTACACCACTAGTACTACTCACATTGTCGAGAAATTTCCTGGAGTCTGTGCGCAGCCCTCCTCTCTCTCCCTCTTCTTAGCCAGCCAGTAGACGCGCGGAGCCCATCATCTATTTGCTCGCATGCGGTCCCACATGTTAGTGAAAATGCAAGAGGACCCACTGAACATGCACATCTTTCACCTCGACGTGCTGGTGATGAAAACCAAATCCAATAAAGATCTGCAGTGGCCGCTTTTGGAGTTACTCAAGAGTAAGATTCTATTTACAGTTTAACCCAAGATGCACATCACGTGGCTTCAACTAGCACTCTATTTTCTTGCATGACACGACCTGGATGCTGGATGTCCCACGTGTCAGCAAAAGGAGGAGTAGGAAACACGGCAAGCCCTGTCCCTACATCATACTACGTACAAGCCCACCTCACGCAGTCACGCTATCACCATATTTCTCGGCCTTCATGCGACACCTAGCTCTAGTTGGTCTAACTAGAACTAACTATTGTGCTAGCATACTCCAATATTAGGTTGGCTCTATGTGATGTGGGAACTTCATATAATCGGATGCTGGCTATACTACTACGGTACTCATAATCCAATAAGTGAGTCGAAAACCATTCATAAATTGAGTTTATGACATGCATATGCAAATGTACCATTCATTACATACAACAAGTCATCAACACACAACAACAACGAGGATACATGTTGGATTATAGATTAGTTCCAGCAAAACATTCTAGTAAATACTAAAGTTTTCATCACACAACAAATAACAAGCAATGAAATGAACTTCAGCTCAACCAATCATTGGCGTTGGAAACGCTTGCTTTGAACCATAGGTAAGCCATACCGCTAGGGAAATGCGTGTTGTCGTGCGTCTTCACTTAGGCCAACTCCAGCGCGTGCAGCTCGGACACGCGCTTGCCCAGCACCCTTTCCCTCGACACCCCCGAGCTAAGCAACCACGGCTACCAGTTTTGCGCACCCGGCGGCCGGATTTGGAGCGGATCCGGTCGGGCTTGAGCTCGCCCGGCTGTGGGAGGCCGCGCCGCGCCATGGACTGGCCAGGCACCAGGCCGGAAGGCCTCGGCAAGGCCGCAAGGCCGCATGCAGGTACTGACTCCTTCTCTAGCCGCTCGGATCTACACCGTCGGCGGTCCGCCGGCAATACATGAATGGTGGTCGGCCAGGCTCGGTGCTGGCCCAAAAGCTCGTCGGTGCATCGTTGCCACTCATTACGTGCGACGACTGCCCAAAGAAGGTCTTGCACCGCGTGTCTACAATGCCGAAACATCACGGATGGGTGTTCATCAAGTGCTCAACCGATGGGGTATGTGCTACTTTAGCTTCGGTTGTGCTCTCGGATTTGACTAGTTGTGCTAACTTAAAATTTTATTGTGTAGAATGGATGCAAGTTTTGGTATTGGGAAGAAGAGTACATCGATATATTAATAGAGCGCAATTTAGTAGATGTTTGTGCACTTTTAGCCAGTATAGAGGCTAGAGACGAGACTAGTGCACTTGTTGATAGAATAGAGGCTAGACATGAGACTAGATGCAAGGAAGCAACGTCTACTTCTTTACACTCAAAGAAGAAAGAAGCACGCAAGATCAAGCCTCCGCAGATCAACAATGAATGCATCGAGAAGGCACTAATCGAACTTATAGAAGCAGTTATGGAAGTTGGATATCTTCTAAAATGTATTCTTGTGGTTCTTGTTTTCTTTGGTCTTGCTTTTCTAGTGAAAATTTAGTGATGTATTTCCATGTACCAAAAATCAATGATGAAAAATAGATATGTGTTTGCAAAGAAAAATGTATGCGGCTGGGATGCGTCCGCGCGTTGGGCGCACGGCCACCGCATCCAAGAAAAGGCCCAAACACGACCCCATTCCCCTACCCAAACGGACAGAATCCGGGCAAAACGGACGTTCGTTTGGGGTCGTGCGCTGGAGTTAGCCTTACAAGTAGGACCGCACTTGAGGAAACTAACTACCGGCAAACTCCCACCTCGCCCGCCGCACGATGGCTGAGTTAGAGAAACGAGGAGGTTGAAGAGATAACTGTAGCACGAACTCCAAGATATATGGTGTCAGATGGAAGTCGTGCTGGTGGCGTGTGCTGTACTCTTGGACGTGAATGCCTGTTCTGGCCCATGCCACCCTACTATATATCGAGGATTCGAGGTGCTGGTTACGTATAACGAACACATTAACATATGGCCCACCTCACACTGTGGCCAAATTTCCTGGAGTCTGTGCTATATTAAAAAGTGTTCTTTGTGAGGGTGGATGGCTGGTCTCAAGTTTAAAACTTGTTGTATTACGTATACATAGACGTAGAGATAGTGCAACAGTTTTGAAAGTTTGAACCCAAACATCAGAATGCAATTTCTACAGTTGATTGTACTCATCCGAGGACCTAGGATGATGGGATTCGTAGCTACAGTAAAAACACCCGCCCGACGCGCGAAGCATGTGAAGCTATTACAAATAGTAGTACTATTGTTGATTGGACTCATCCGGTAACCTGTTGCAATGCACGTACAATTATGTATTCGAATAATATTTTTTTTTGCCTCGTCGCAGCACCCACTCTGAGAAGCGACTTGAATGCCATTCATAAATTTAGTAAGTTTATCACAGGCATATCATTTAGCATTACATACAACAGGTCATCAACCAACAACGACAACAAGGATACATTATAAATACTAAAGTTTTCATCATACAACAAGTAACAAGCAATGAAATGAACTTCAGCTCAACCAATCCTCGGCATTGCAAACGCTTGCTTTGAACCAGCAGTGATTCTATGGGAAGGGCCAGCTATTGTCAATCTCGAGACCAACGCAGGACTGATCATCTAGGCTAAAGCCGCCTATATCAGGACGCATATTGTGATAGCCACGGTAGGGAACCCTAGCAATGTCCGAGGTATAGATACAGTTGCTTCTCATAAATGGTAGTAACGTTGTGTCAAAAGCAGTTGGATCGCCTTTCACCATCATTGGATAGTTTTGTCCAAGGAAGAGCGAGTTTCCTCCAAGACTATCAATACTGAACCAGGGAGAAGGTGCTGGCGCTAGCACACTAGTATCCATCCCAAATACCCTGCAACGGATGTTGGAATAGGTCCGGAGAGTGCGACCATGCGAGACAACACCTGCTTCCTTAGTAACATCAACAGTGCCTTGTATACAGACAAGAAGAGGTGATCCATCGGAATAAGTTGCCAGGCGCCACTAAGTATATGGGTCCTGCTCGTCCTCATGCTCGTGATCATCACCATCGTCATCTCCCCCTTGGTTATAAAAATTTCCAAGTATAGGTGATGGAATGTTCACAGGACCTTGGAAACACAAGAAGGTTAATTAGTAAAGGGAAACTAGCTAACCCACATGCATGTGGATGAAACAATTATATTTACGGTGGAAGATAAACATACCGAAAGCATCAGGATTTCAGCTCATTGAGATTAGTGGAAGGGGTTGAACCTTGCATTTTGAAATTCTGCCAGAAGGTGTTTGATGTAAGTTTGGGCAAGAATTTTAATTTCACTTGACATGAAACTTAACAGGATGAAATGGCACATAGAATTAGGGTGTTCCACCAAGTTTGAGCTCATTTGGGTAAAGTTGCCAATGCAACTTTTGTAAACCCTAGAAATCAACAGAAATAAGTTTTCCAAGATTTAGACATGCAAATCTTTTCTCCTTGATGCACCACTTTGTGTAGTGTCATCATTTGAGGATTTGAACATTCCCACAAAAATTCAGATCAAAAGGACACACTTGGCAATGTAGAGTTGTTCAAATTTGGTTTTGGACAGAAAGGGTTTTGGGGCACTTTGATCAAGATATCCTTTCTCTCCAACTTGTGCTATTTGGTCTAGATGCATAATTACACCATTTGAGCAGGTGCACCAAGTTTGAGAGCATTTGGACATGTGTGGCAATGTAGAGTTGCTCAAACTTCAAAATGGACAGAAGTGGTTTTGAGGGGGTTTGATGATGTTTTCTTGATCTTCAAGGAATGAGGCTTTGCAAGATCATCAAATATGTCATATGTGACATGGCAGAATTTTCTTGGAATTAATGAAGAAAATTTCCTTTGTAAATATTTCAAAAGCTTGAAATATCCAGAAAGAGTTTTTGAGGGGTTTACCCAATAATTTGAACATGACCATGTGTTGAAACTCTTATATATGGAAAATATATGTCCACTTAGTTTCCCTGATTTTTCTCAAATATTTTTGAAGCTTTAAAATAATATTAACCTATTAAAGACCATTTCTGGCCTAAAGAAAAAGCCTTTAAATAAAATAGGAAAATAACTTTTAAAATTATATTTTTGTGGTTTTTGGGAGTCCTATATCTAATAGGAGTCAAATATAATTTTTGAAATATTTTTCGTGCCCTAAATTAAGTACTTGTAGTTCAAGTCTCAATTCAGGGGTTTTTGGAAAAATTCTTGTGGTTCCCCCCCCCCCCCCCCCCCCCCCCCCCCCCCCCCCCCCCCCCCCCCCCCCCCCCCCCCCCCCCCCCCCCCCCCCCCCCCCCCCCCCCCCCCCCCCCCCCCCCCCCCCCCCCCCCCCCCCCCCCCCCCCCCCCCCCCCCCCCCCCCCCCCCCCCCCCCCCCCCCCCCCCCCCCCCCCCCCCCCCATCAAGCAAAGTCTAGAACACTCAAAAGTTTTTGTCAAACCACATTTTAGCATGATTTATTGACTTAAGTGTTGTGGCATGAAAATCAGGGTGTGACAGACCTCCCCCTTACAAGAATCTCGTCCCCGAGATTCCCAAACTAGGCGTGAAAAAGAATACGAAAACTTGGATCTGGGGTAGTCTTCACTTCTCCATATTGCTTCTGCTTCCGAGTAGTGCTCCATTGAATCCTTGGAGTGCTTGAGGGCGTGGCTTCGTGTATGACATTCTGCTTGATCCCAGTTGCTAAGGGTCTCTTGCGTAAGTCGGGGTAGGCTAGATGTCAACGGCTCGGTGATTGATGTCCTTGTAGAGATCGGTTTAGTTAGGAAGTTAGAAGCACTTCCAGAGCTGTGATGCGTGGAGAACGTTGTGCACAATGGGTAACTCAGGTGGTAACTCCAGCTGGTAGCCGTCTACTCTTCAATCGTCTCGTAGTGATCTCAAAGAGGGTCGATAATCTTGGTGTGAGCTTCACTTTGACATGAAAATGTTGGGTTCCTTTGAGAGAAGTGGCTTGTAGATACACCTGGTCTTCGACGCGGAGGTTTACTTCTTGACGATGGTGGTTGGTGTAGTTCTTCCTTCTTGACATGGCGGTCTTCAAATGTTCCCTAACCAGCTGAACGACTCTTCTTTCGTGTTTGGGTAGACAAGTAGGTCACCAATTAAAGATGTCAGCCAACTTGTCCAAGTACTCTAGGAGGACTTGCTCATGGGGTACATAAAATAGGCTAGGGTACTGGTGGTGGTCACGGTTGAGTGTGGGCCACGGTCTTCTCGATCTAGAGCCAAAGCCTGTGGTCATGATCTGACCATGTTATGGCTTGGCAGGGCTTTATGGTTTCAAGGATTCTAGGGTGCGAGTGAACTTTATCATCTTATCCTTGAGCACAGATTCTGAGACGCCAACTGTTCTACCTAGTCCTTCAAACAAATCACCTAATTCCACCGAAAGCATTATCTTGTATAGGTCAACTCCAATCATTACTCATGCTATTCATATCCTGATGACTCCCAAGAGGAGGTCTAACAAAACAATACATCTCAACTATCCCCAAACTCATATCTATGCAAAAATAATCCATGGGCAGAACGTACAAGCTGCTAAGGTTGAATTAAACATCACAATCCAAGTGCTTAGCCCATTCTTCCAAGGTCCAAGGTAATGCATCTCTATCCTAAGGAAACACATCGTATGCCACTCCAAGATCTTGTTACCTTCCTATGAATCAACTCCAGCAGCCCAATAATTTCCATCAATCACTACACAATCCATTAATTCTACAAATCCAATGTTTATGGTGTTCCACATGATCTCCTAATGTCCTATAATCCCCAAATACTTGAAAGGGCTATCTCTACTATAGTAAGTCCACCAATTCTCATTATCGTGATCTGATAAACTCCAATCTCAAGCTTATATAGATCTCTAAATCAACTCCGGCAATTCCAATCTCCTAGTTTATTGTCCACCAAGAAACATGGTATCATCACCGAGATCATCAGTCTAAATCCAATTTACTCCGAACCATGTAGACTTACTCAGCATCCAGATTCCACTAGGATCACCCATTTAATCCAAATCTCTTGTCCAACGAGGAATCCTACATGTTTCCCCTAAGTCATCATCGTAATGTCAACTATCTCCTATCAATATCCCCTGGTTAGGACAAATCCCTATACCTTCAAGAATTCCATCTTGCGATCATAATTGTCCTACTAAATCCAATTTACTCAGGGGAAAAGAAAGTTATGCCACTTTATTAACACGATCCCACCAAGTTAATCTACCAACATGAAAGCCTCATAATCCTCCAAAGAGTCTCGGATAATTCCTCAAGGTCACTGATATAAACTCATCAAGTCATTTGTCCTCTATTCCTATATCCTCAAAACGGTCTTCCCTATGGCATCGTCAGTTCTTGTGCTATATTAGGATCGTAATGTGCTAGTTCACTATGTCCACTAGTTTCATAATGAACCCAGTGATAAGCAAGGTTACGGAGGCTTAACTGGTTCTCTTGCAATTCTGTGGGTTGAGCACATGGTTAAGGATTCGAGCTGGGGTATCTTGTGAAGTCTCGAAGGGTCTAGGAATGGGTTTCTAATCTTGAGGGGCAACCATAACTCTACGGGGCTGCACTTGGTCTAGGAGGCTATAGCAAAAGTCTTCAGTGCTAGTTGGTCGCTGAGGTGGAATCCTTGGTGCATTTGGTCTTGCTGGTCTTCAGAGATGAGAGGGAGAAGTAGCATAGAGGAGGGGAATGCCTAATGGGGGTTCTGTAGTGCAATTGCAAACAAACAGGTGCAAAAAGGGCCAAACAAAAGAAACAAGGTAAGGAAGGTGATATAGTCGTGTACTTGTTGCCTAGGGCAAAAGTGCGACTTATATCAAAACACAAACAATAAAAACAAGCAACACACAATCATGGTTCTATTCGAACCATCATACGGACTCGACTGCGCATAGGGGGTACACGACTCATCCTACCCTAGGGGTTCTCGGACTCAGTAGTCATGCCTTGTGCCTCGTGCAGTCTTCTGAGTTTTCCTCAGGTGTTGCTACGTCTTTTATTTTGACGAAACGATCTGGGTTGAGCCTGAAGAATCTTCAACAACTTCTCGCATGTTGAAGTGATGGGGTGAAGGTGGCTCCTCGTAGCTGGCGTTGACTTGGTCTCCTCTTGTCTTTTTATTCATGACGATCCTTTTTGCATTCTAAGGCATCGGCGGTTCCAGGTGGCAATCCTTTATGCAATGACTTTAACAAGGCATAGTAGAGGTCCAATCTGTCAGACACATTGTTGACAATATCATCACCGAGAGCGGGGGATGAAGAGAACTGTTTTCCTGCTCACTATAGTGAGGCGGACTAAATGGCGAGGTTCTCATCCACCGGTGGTTGCCGATACAACAACGGTAGTGGCAGGGTTACTCTATTAGCGATGTATATCATGATCTTGCATATCCTATGCCCTGATCATTGCAGGCTAAGGTCGCATCATCTTGGGACAGTGTCAAGGGTGTCACCATCTTCTGGGTATTCATGTCCTCATTCCTTGAGGATGTATCTTTTGTTGGAATCGTCTTGTCGAGGTGTCGCCAATCTTGTGTTCAGAAGATGTGGGTGAATGTCTGACAAGGCATCTTCCTTCTAGATTATCCACGAGGATTACAAGGAATCCAGTGGTCAGGGTCATAAGGGTTCTAGTGACCATAAGTTTTGAAAGGGAAGAGATCAATAAGGAAAGTATACCTTAGTTTTCGAAAAACTGAGAAGGGAAGAGAAGTATAGATAGTTTTGAAAACTGGTAATAGTTTTGGAAATAGTTTTAACCCTAACTAACGACCATGCTAACTAAGGCTTCCTACAATCAGGATGGCTCTGATACCAGCTCTGTGGGGACCCCGACTCTTAAGTCATGATCACCGAATGCACATGTACAGTGATCCCAGAGATCAATCCTCACTGAACACACAGAAGCTGAATAACAAGAGTCCTACATCCATACATACTGTCTTACATAAATTATGACAATTATGGTTGAGTCTTGAGTATAACTTCGCAGCGGATATCTTCGTCGATAACTTGGACCCATGCCATCTGCCTTAACCCTACAGGCATTCTGACTGGGAAGCGTCCTAGCTCGCATGTTCGTCACCAAGGTACTCTTCATTATATCATGTTCTTTCATGCCTAGCCAATAAAATAACCAGTGGCAAGCCAATGAGTACTTTGCATGTACTCGCAAGCAACCCAAGGGTGATAACAGAATAATTATGCAAGGCACTACTGCTAAATTGGCATTTTTGTGGAAAGCTAGTTTTTCTCATGCAAGTATGATCAACATTTATCAAGGACATAAATGCGTCTGCAACAAGTATCAGGAGGTTACAGACATTAACATCGAGAAGGAGTTGTGAACAACTCATGCTCAAGCTCATCGTGACTTCCTCACGAATCCCATCAACATATTTACCAAACTGTGTTGTTTTCCAGAAACATATGGACATAGCCTAAGCAGCACCACTCAACTGTCCTTGACCGTGGACACGACTATTCGAATAGTTTGACACTCTGCAGAGGTTGCACACTTTACCCACAAGATCCGGGGAACTTCCGTGTCATCCACGACCCGCGGTACCTCAAGTACGCGGGGTAAGCACCCGATCACTATCTTTCCCTAGACGACACTAACATAGAGTCCACTCGATTGGTAGCAGCCCTCGTGCCCAACATTTCACATCTTAAAATTTGTGGAGCCATGCTCCCATATTCATCACATACCACAAGCACGGGGTACCAACGATGTGTCCGGTGCCCTGTAAAAACAGTCATGGCCGCCCTACCTGGCACGACCCCGTCCCGAGAGTGACCTCATGTCACCCCCGTCACTAGTAATGCGGGCACCATGCTAGTATCGGCCTAGGTAATCAATAATGCCCTTTCCCATATAAGGGTAGAGTGGTTGCGCATGTTTGGTTGGGACGGTCGACAAATCTTAAATCTAATCCATCTCTATAAACAACACTTTTATCAAGCCTCGGTACACTACTTCTCCACCAAGTAGTGACCTAGTTCATCATCATCTCCCAGGGGCATCAGTGGCACCCACTGGGGCTGTTTGCAAGTATGTCAAACCACACTTGTTTCTTTCCATGCATAACCCTGACACATTTTGCGTAGCCAACTACTACAGCATATTTCTACAATCCATCAACAGAACTCTAAACAAGGATAGAGTCATGAACAATGCAAGTATCAACGGGTATGCAACGGAGGCAAGCCCAGCAAGGTTGCCATTCAAGATACATCATGCACTCGATGAAACAATGAAAATGCTCTCATGATATAAAAGGGTTCAACATGGTCAAAGGGATGCTTGCCTGGTTCATCAGAGTCTTGAAATCTTCTGGTCCTTCTCCAAGTACTCTGTCTACTTCGTCAACCAAACGGGCTGGATCTGGGCGGCAACCGCGTGCACTGGGCGAGACATAGCGGGGCAGCGCACTGGGCCTGGCCCAGCCGCACGGCTGCACGGGGCGACAGCGGTGACGTCGAAGGCGCCCGCCTAGAATACGCCTTTGCCTCAGGGAGACGACTACCGAAGAAGCCGTGTCCACTTAACCTGCGGGCCCGGCCCTCAGGGTCGCCGACACGCGGGGCCCATCTGTCGGGTTCATCCCCAACCTCCCGCTCGAACAGAGCAGGGGCAGGGGGCGGTGTCGACGGCGGCTTGCCAGTGCCACAGGCCACCGTTTCCGGTGAGCTGACCACCGGCGTGCTCAGGGGACATGCTCACGTCCAACCGTGGGTGGCACGGTCGCCCAGGGGCACCGAGTTGAGCAGGGCATCGGCCGCGGCAAACTAGGCTGACAGTGATGATGGAACTCGATGGCACGACCACGGGGAGGAGAGGGAGAAGTGCGGGAAGGGCCCGCGGTGATGCTGGAGATGCTCTGGTGCAGCCCAGAGGGGAGGAGGAGGAGTGGTGGATGCGAATTTTGGCGGAGGCCGACGGCATGGCTTCGGCCATGGAGGTGGTTGGAGGGCATGGGGAGGGGAGTGGGTTGGTCCAGGGGGTGCACGGGAGGGAGAGAGAGCCAAAGGAGTAGAGAGGGGGCTCGGGGGTGGCCTTAAGTAGCCGACCCGTGGCTCATCAAGGACGCGGCGCACGGGTGGCTGTGGCAATGGCTCAGGCGGCAAGGGGAGAGAGCGAGGGGTTGTCTTCGGTGCTCATGGGGGTGGAGTAGGGCGCCAGGAAGAGAGAGAGGGAGCGGGGCGAGCTCCGGGTGGAGCCACGAGCTTGCATGCGCATTGGCGGGCTCGGGCGGCTCTGGGCACGTGCGGCACGGGCAGGACAGAGAGGGAAAGGAGTGGGCCAGCGCGGTGGCGTGTTGCGGACGTCGAGGCACCTTGACTGGCGCGAGGGGGAGGCTCGAGGTGGTCGGGGGACGCGGTGGCAATGCTCGGGTGCTCTGCCATGCGCTCCAGAGCATGCAAACGGCTGGCATCCGCGGCTTTTTGCGCGCACCCGCGCGTCCACTTGCATCTGGCAGCTACAGGGGGTATGGGCAAAAGCTGAGGAGAGCCTTGGATGCTCTGGAATGTCAAGGAGGGAGAGAGAGGGAGAATGCTGCTGCCCAGAGAAGAAAAATGAGGTTCTACCCCCCTTAATCATGGCTCCTCGGGCAGGGAAAGATGCAGGAGGTAGAGGAGGACCAGATGAGGCTGTGGGAAGAGTTTCAGCTCATGGAGATTAGTGGAAGGGGTTGAAGCTTGCATTTTGAAATTCTGCCAGAAGGTGTTTGATGTAGGTTTGGGCAAGAATTTTAATTTCACTTGACATGAAACTTAACAGGATGAAATGGCACATAGAATTAGGGTGTTCCACCAAGTTTGAGCTCATTTGGGTAAAGTTGCCAATGCAACTTTTGTAAACCCTAGAAATCAACAGAAATAAGTTTCCAAGATTTAGACATGCAAATCTTTTATCCTTGATGCACCACTTTGTGTAGTGTCATCATTTGAGGATTTGAACATTCCCACAAAAATTCAGATCAAAAGGACACACTTGGCAATGTAGAGTTGTTCAAATTTGGTTCTGGACAGAAAGGGTTTGGGGGCACTTTGATCAAGATATCCTTCTCTCCAACTTGTGCTATTTGGTCTAGATGCATAATTACACCATTTGAGCATGTGCACCAAGTTTGAGAGCATTTGGACATGTTTGGCAATGTAGAGTTGCTCAAACTTCAAAATGGACAGAAATGGTTTTGAGGGGGTTTGATGATGTTTTCTTGATCTTCAAGGCATGAGGCTTTGCAAGATCATCAAATATGTCATGTGTGACATGGCAGAATTTTCTTGGAATTAATGAAGAAAATTTCCTTTGTAAATATTTCAAAAGCTTGAAATATCCAGAAAGGGTTTTTGAGGGGTTTGACCAATAATTTGAACATGACCATGTGTTGAAACTCTTATATATGGAAAATATATGTCCACTGAGTTTCCCTGATTTTTCTCAAATATTTTTGAAGCTTTAAAATAATTTTAACCTATTAAAGACCATTTCTGGCCTAAAGAAAAAGCCTTTAAATAAAATAGGAAAATAACTTTTAAAATTATATTTTTGTGGTTTTTGGGAGTACTATATCTAATAGGAGTCAAATATAATTTTTGAAATATTTTTCGTGCCCTAAATTAAGTACTTGTAGTTCAAGTCTCAATTCAGGGGTTTTTGGAAAACCTAATTTAGAAAATACTTTCTGGCCAAAAATACTTTTGTAAGAAAATACTATTATGTCCTATACACATGGCATGATCATTGAGGAAAGTTTTTGGATTAAGGAGAAGGAGTATAAGTGTTGGAGGATTTATTTGATTTTTAGAGCACTTGCAAACAACACACAAAAAGCAAATCAAGCAAAGTCCAGAACACTCAACAGTTTTTGTCAAACCACATTTTAGCATGATTTATTGACTTAAGTGTTGTGGCATGAAAATTAGGGTGTGACAGTAGAATACCGGTGTGCTCAACCTCTGGGCAGTCTAAGATTTTTGGAAGTGGAACCCGGTGACGAGTGTACACATTCACAAGTTCCCACTCGCAGTTGTACCGAATATAAACAACCCAATCTCCATTTGCACCTGCCCAAGCCTTACCCTCAAGCGATGGCATCTTAACATCACACGTATCATTATCAAGCGGCTTCAACTTGCACAAGGCGAGGCTTCCATCGTCCACACGCCAGTCATCAGCAGGGTCGCAGCGAAGAACATAGGGGAGATCAAACCGCTCCTGGACCCTTGGGTTCTTTGTAATGATGTTATTAGTTGAGTTGAGAATGGTCTTGAATGAACCTGCCATGCTAGCCGATGTGATGACGTCGCACCGATCAACGAATTCCTCCACCACGTCATCTTTCAGATCAGAGCAAGAATAACGGGGTCGTTTCCGGCTTGTTCCCTCCATGGAGAAGACGATCAAACAATGGCAGAAGGAAGGGTGAAGGCAAATGGAGGAGGGAGGAAGAGCATGAGACATCAGTTCCAAATCAAGAGGGAAAGGCGAAGAGGTGATGGACGGTTGCCATGGTACACGAAGAGGCACCCCGGCCTACATAGACATCTGTTTGGAAATTGTACAAAAGGACTCGCCGTCGTCTCACTAACATGTTGGAACGGGACCAAATGTCAACGAAACATGGTGTGTAATTTCTCGTGCAAAATGCGATCTGGCCGCGTTGGCCCGAGGTGCCGCATTAGTTATCGACTTTATTTTTTTAATGGCGTGCCATTCAGTTTTGAAGCACGACTAACTGGTACCGTATGCAGAGAAAATATAAACTACTCTACCACTACTCCACCTCTAGTACTAGTATCAAAAAAGATATATAGGTTGGAGCTTCAGCGCTTTCTTGCTAAGGGCTGCCCACTTGCTTCTCACACTATCACCCTCTCTCCAGATATAAAAAAGACGGCCTCTCTCTCCCTCCTCACCGGTGGTCTCAGATCCGCCGGGGAAGAAAAGGACGTGCAGCGTTGACGCACTCGTCGTCGGCGAGCGAGGTCACGCACTGACGACAAGGACGTCCTCTCAGACCTAGCGCCCGCGTGGGATGGCTTCTGTCCCCAAGCTCGATGTCGTAGTGTGTGCGGAGGACGACGACCACAAGCGAAGCCACTTGATGCAGAGCATCCCTCGCTCATCCCCATGGACGTCCCATCACCACCACAATCACGAAGAGAACCAATGACAAGAGCACACACATGTGTCATTGAAACCGAGGTTAAGTCTTTCCACTTCGAGTTTCTTTTGGATTCACACGAGAGTCAGATTCTACCTCAAATGGAAACTCTATGCACTCTTAGGTACCAAGAAGAAGACCGTGAAGAGGCGAGGACGGAGGCACAAGCACCTATGGAGGAGGAGAAGGAAGAAGGACGCGCGAGGCGTGAAGAAAGAGAGGTCTCGGACCTCCCCGGGTGCCTGGCCACCAAGGGCCCGGGTGCCCGGCCACCCTCAGCCGCCGGCTGGCCGCGCCTCTGGCCACCCCGGGTGCCCAGCCCTCGGCCCCGGGTGCCCGGCCTCTGCCTGGGCCGCGCCCCTGCCTGCCCCGGGTGCCCGGCCCATCGCCCAGCCACCGCCTAGGCCTCGCCCCGGGTGCCCGGCCTTTGGCCCCGAGCGCCCGGCCACCTCTCCAGCCGCCACCCCGGGTGCCCGGGCCATCACCCCCGGGTGCCGGCCCCGACTGCGCCTAGGCCTCGGCCCTCCTAACCGGTCCGGGTGCCCGGGCAATCAGCCCCCGGGTGCCCGGCCTCCTCCGGCCACCTCCACTCAGGGTGCTCAGGCCCCTTTACCCCGGGCGCCCGGACACGTCCAGTTTGTGCCTGCGTGCACTAAGGGCAAATGACCCATGTACACTTATTTTACCCCCAATTCATCCCTAGCCTATATAAACTCCTCCGCTAGCTCTTTCTTGGGGATAGCAATGTATATGTGAGATATTGAGAGATCTTTGCTCATCTTCCTCCTCTTGGAGGTCATGACCTCCTAAGGGAGAAGATCCTCTTGTGGATATCAAGGCCTCCTCTTGGAGAAGGATCCCCATCATAGGATCATCAAGACCTCTTTCCTCGTAAGATTGGGATGAACTAGTTATGATGTAGGGTAGAACCCTAGACGCCCGATCTTTCACGAAAGGAGCGGATCCCGCGATGAACACGAAGAACACGAGGGGAAAACACAAGGGGAAACACAAGAGAATCACTCAAACCAACAAGATTCGGTCACACATATGCTAGATCCTCGAAACACAAAAGAGATACAAGATCCACGATCAACAAGGGACGATACACGCGTTGGGGAATGTAGCATGCAATTTCAAAAAAATTCCTACGATCACGCAAGATCTATCTAGGAGATGCATAGCAACGAGAGGGGAGAGAGTGTCCACGTACCATCGTAGACCGAAAGCGGAAGCGTTACATTAACGCGGTTGATGTAGTCGAACATCTTCACGATCCAACCGATCCAAGTACCGAACATACGGAACCTCCATGTTTAGCACACGTTCAGCTCGATGACGTCCCTCGAACTCTTGATCCAGTAGAGGGTCGAGGGAGAGTTTTGTCAGCACGACGGCGTGGTGCGGTGATGGTGATGTGATTCGTGCAGGGCTTCGCCTAAGCACTACGACGCTATGACCGGAGGAGTAAACTGTGGAGGGGGGCACCGCACATGGTCAAGAGAATTCTTGGTGTGCCTTTGGGGTGCCCCCCGCCCCTGTATATAAAGGAGGGGAGGAGGAGGCCGGCGGCCAGGAGGGGCGCGCCATGGGGGGAGTCCTACTTGGACTCCTAGTCCAATTAGGATTCCCCCCCCCCTTTTTCCTTTCTCCACCGGAGGGAAAAGGAAGGAGAGGGAGAGGGAGAGGGAGAGGGAAAGGGAGAGGGAAAGGGGGGCGCCGCCCCCTTCCCCTAGTCCAATTCGGACTACCATGGGGCCCGGCGGCCACCCCTCGTGGCCCTCCTCTCTCTCCACTAAGGCCCACTAAGGCCCAATGTTTCCCCAGGGGGGTTTCGGTAACCCCTCGGTACTCCGGTAAAATATCCGAATCACTCGGAACCATTCTGATGTACGAATATAACCTTCCAATATATGAATCTTTACCTCTCGACCATTTCGAGACTCCTCGTCATGTCCGTGATCTCATCCGGGACTACGAACAAACTTTGGTCACCAAACCACACAACTCATAATACAAATCATCATCAAACATTAAGCGTGCGGACCCTACGAGTTCGAGAACTATGTAGACATGACCGAGACACATCTCCGGTCAATAACCAATAGCGGAACCTGGATGCTCATATTGGTTCCTACATATTCTACGAAGATCCTTATCGGTCAAACCGCATAACAACATACGTCGTTCCCTTTGTCACCGGTATGTTACTTGCCCGAGATTCGATCGTCGGTATCATCATACCTAGTTCAATCTCGTTACCGGCAAGTCTCTTTACTCTTTCTTTAATGCATCATCCCGTAACTAACTCATTAGTCACACTGCTTGCAAGGCTTATAGTGATGTGCATTACCGAGAGGGCCCAGAGATTCCTCTCCGATACATGGAGTGACAAATCCTAATGATTTATCTATGCCAACTCAACAAAACACCTTCGGTGACACCTGTAGAGCATCTTCATAATCACCTAGTTACGTTGTGACGTTTGATAGCACACAAGGTGTTCCTCCGGTATTCGGGAGTTGCATAATCTCATAGTCACAGGAATATGTATAAGTGATGAAGAAAGCAATAGCAATAAAACTAAATGATCATGATGCTAAGCTAACGGATGGGTCTTGTCTGTCACATCATTCTCTAATGATGTGATCCCGTTCATCAAATGACAACACATGTCTATGGTCAGGAAACTTAACCATCTTTGATTAACGAGCTAGTCAAGTAGAGGCATACTAGGGACACTCAATTTTGTCTATGTATTCACACATGTACTAAGTTTCCGGTTAATACAATTCTAGCATGAATAATAAACATTTATCATGATATAAGGAAATATAAATAACAACTTTATTATTGCCTCTAGGGCATATTTCCTTTAGTCTCCCACTTGCACTAGAGTCAATAATATAGATTACATAGTAATGATTCTAACACCCATGGAGTCTTGGTGCTGATCATGTTTTGCTCGTGGAAGAGGCCTAGTCAATGGGTCTGCAACATTCAGATCCGTATGTATTTTGCAAATCTCTTTGTCTCCCTCCTTGACTTGATCGCGGATGGATTTGAAGCGTCTCTTGATGTGTTTTGTTCTCTTGTGAAATCTAGATTCCTTCGCCAAGGCAATTGCTCCAGTATTGTCACAAAAGATTTTCATTGGACCCGATGCACTAGGTATTACACCTAGATTGGATATGAACTCCTTCATCCAGGCTCCTTCATTTGCTGCTTCCGAAGTAGCTATGTACTATGCTTCACACGTAGATCCCGCCACGACGCTCTGCTTGGAACTGCACCAACTGACAGCCCCACCATTCAATATAAATACGTATCCGGTTTGTGACTTAGAGTCATCTGGATCAGTGTCAAAGCTTGCATCGACGTAACCATTTATGACAAGCTCTTTGTCACCTCCATAAACGAGAAACATATCCTTAGGCCTTTTCAGGTATTTCAGGATGTTCTTGACCGCTGTCCAGTGATCCACTCTTGGATTACTTTGGTACCTCCCTACCAAACTTATAGCAAGGCACACATCAGGTCTGGTACACAGCATCGCATACATGATAGAACCTATGGCTGGGGCATAGGGAATGACTTTCATTTTCTCTCTATGTTCTGCAGTGGTCGGGCATTGAGTCTGACTCAACTTCACACCTTGTAACACAGGCAAGAACCCTTTCTTTAACTGATCTATTTTGAACTTCTTCAAAACTTTATCAAGGTATGTGCTTTGTGAAAGTCCAATTAAGCGTCTTGATCTATCTCTATAGATCTTGATGCCCAATATATAAGCAGCTTCACCGAGGTCTTTCATTGAAAAATTCTTATCAAGTATCCTTTTATGCTATCCAAAATTTTTGTATTATTTCCAATCAACAATATGTCATCCACATATAATATTAGAAATGCTACAGAGCTCCCACTCACTTTCTTGTAAATACAGGCTTCTCCAAAAGTCTGTATAAAACCATATGCTTTGATCGCACTATCAAAGCATATATTCCAACTCCGAGAGGCTTGCACCAGTCCATAAATGGATTGATGGAGCTTGCATACTTTGGTAGCACCTTTAGGCTCGACAAAACCTTCTGGTTGCATCATATACAACTCTTCTTTAAGATATCCATTAAGGAATGCAGTTTTGACATCCATTTGCCAAATTTCATAATCATAAAACGCGGCAATTGCTAACATGATTCGGAGAGACTTCAGCATCGCTACGGGTGAGGTCTCATCGTAGTCAACTCCTTGAACTTGTCGAAAACCTTTTGCAACAAGTCGAGCTTTGTAGACAGTATCATTACCGTCATCGTCAGTCTTCTTCCTGAAGATCCATTTATTTTCTATGGCTTGCCGAACATTGGGCAAGTCAACCAAAGTCAACACTTTGTTCTCATACATGGATCCCATCTCAGATTTCATGGCCTCAAGCCATTTTGCAGAATCTGGGCTCATCATCGCTTCCTCATAGTTCGTAGGTTCGTCATGGTCTAGTAACATGAATTCCAGAACAGGATTACCGTACCACTCTAATGCGGAACATACTCTGGTTGACCTACGAGGTTCGGTAGTAACTTGATCTGAAGTTTCATGATCATCATCATTAGCTTGCTCACTAATTGCTGTAGGAATCACTGGAACTGATTTCTGTGATGAACTACTTTCCAATTTGGGAGAAGCTACAAGTACCTCATCAAGTTCTACTTTCCTACCACTCACTTCTTTCGAGAGAAACTCCTTCTCTAGAAAGGATCCATTCTTAGCAACGAATATCTTGCCTTCGGATCTGTGATAGAAGGTGTACCCAACAGTCTCCTTTGGGTATCCTATGAAGACGCATTTCTCCAATTTGGGTTTGAGCTTATCAGGTTGAAGTTTTTTCACATAAGCATCGCAGCCCCAAACTTTAAGAAACGACAGCTTAGGTTTCTTGCCAAACCGCAGTTCATATGGTGCCGTCTCAACGGATTTAGATGGTGCCCTATTTAACATCAATGCAACCGTCTCTAAAGCATAACCCCAAGACTATAGTGGTAAATCGGTAAGGGACATCATAGATCGCACCATATCTAATAAAGTACGGTTACAACATTCGGACACACCATTACGCTGTGGTGTTCTAGGTGGCGTGAGTTGCGAAACTATTCCACATTGTTTCAAATGAAGACCAAACTCATAACTCAAATATTCACCTCCACGATCAGATCGTAGAAACTTTATTTTCTTGTTACGATGATTTTCCACTTCACTCTAAAATTCTTTGAACTTTTCAAAAGTTTCAGACGTATGTTTCATTAAGTAGATATACCCATATCTGCTCAAATCATATGTGAAGGTCAGAAAATAACGATACCCGCCGCGAGCCTCAACACTCATCGAACCACATACATCAGTATGTATTATTTCCAATAAGTCAGTTGATCGCTCCATTGTTCCAGAGAACGGAGTCTTAGTCAT
>JAAAWM010010129.1:0-34403 GCA_036873465.1 Thinopyrum obtusiflorum
ATCTGCGTCTATGGGACTCCATTTCCCACAGGAACAGCTGACCAGGATAACTCCTATCTTCGCGAGGCTGCTATCTCCATTGCGTAGGTTCCGGGGCTGTCGTCGCAACGCTCCTCTCCACGCAAGAAATCTGGCCAAGACAATAGCCAGGGACAAGCCAGTGAGTACTTTGAATGTACTCGCAAACATCATGAAAACAGGTATAACATAGCAGGTGATAATCATGCACTAAAATAATCCGCGATCACTTAGTCAGTCCCAAAATAAAACTCACGATGCACGTAAGCAGGAAATTAAAAATGCACCGATCGGGTGTCTGAAGCGACACCTTGAATGGGTAATAATATAAAGCGTGCCTCAGTCGGGCGTCTGAGCGACGTCACATAAAGGGCTTATATAAAAGAATAACAAACATGCCACAGTCGGGCGTCTAAGCGACACCACATAAAGGGCTTATAAGGTAAATAAATAACAAGCATGCCACAGTCGGGCGTCTCAGCGACACCACATAAAGGGCTCATAAGGTAAATAATAGTCTCTTTAGATGCTAAAGAAGGTGGTAAGGTTAGTTTGGCAAAAACAGAAACTTGTTAGTGCAAGTTTTTGAGAAAACCAATACTGGACAGAAGGAAAAGGGCATCATGTCATGGACCAAACATACTCCAATGGGTCCACTCTCCTGGGCTTAAGGGTTTTGCAGGGTGGTCTATAAGTAGGAAAAAGAGTCATGGGTAAAAGGGCAAGTTAAAATATGGTTGCAGTAGAAAATGCCAAACTGAACCAGAGAGCAAAAGAGGATGATTTGCTCAAATTTTTCAAAGCACACTCATAGGTTTTTGCATAAAGTTGAATTATATACTCCTACTGACCTCCCCTAATTTTGGTGGAAGTTTTAAAGGAATATTTAAATAGGTTGTAGTGCAAATTACAAACTGGACCAGATTTGAAAACTTGAGGTAGGGCTCAAAATCTCCAAATGACTAAAAGAGATTTTTGCATAAAAGTGATGTGGGAACATCACATGACATCTCCAAATTTTGGTGGGAATTTTAAAGAAGTATTTGAAAGGGTTGTAGTGCAAATGAGGCTCTAAAGCTTATAAAAATCAGGGGGGGGGGGGGGGGGGGGGGGGGGGGGGGGGGGGGGGGGGGGGGGGGGGGGGGGGGGGGGGGGGGGGGGGGGGGGGGGGGGGGGGGGGGGGGGGGGGGGGGGGGGGGGGGGGGGGGGGGGGGGGGGGGGGGGGGGGGGGGGGGGGGGGGGGGGGGGGGGGGGGGGGGGGGGGGGGGGGGGGGGGGGGGGGGGGGGGGGGGGGGGGGGGGGGGGGGGGGGGGGGGGGGGGGGGGGGGGGGGGGGGGGGGGGGGGGGGGGGGGGGGGGGGGGGGGGGGGGGGGGGGGGGGGGGGGGGGGGGGGGGGGGGGGGGGGGGGGGGGGGGGGGGGGGGGGGGGGGGGGGGGGGGGGGGGGGGGGGGGGGGGGGGGGGGGGGGGGGGGGGGGGGGGGGGGGGGGGGGGGGGGGGGGGGGGGGGGGGGGGGGGGGGGGGGGGGGGGGGGGGGGGGGGGGGGGGGGGGGGGGGGGGGGGGGGGGGGGGGGGGGGGGGGGGGGGGGGGGGGGGGGGGGGGGGGGGGGGGGGGGGGGGGGGGGGGGGGGGGGGGGGGGGGGGGGGGGGGGGGGGGGGGGGGGGGGGGGGGGGGGGGGGGGGGGGGGGGGGGGGGGGGGGGGGGGGGGGGGGGGGGGGGGGGGGGGGGGGGGGGGGGGGGGGGGGGGGGGGGGGGGGGGGGGGGGGGGGGGGGGGGGGGGGGGGGGGGGGGGGGGGGGGGGGGGGGGGGGGGGGGGGGGGGGGGGGGGGGGGGGGGGGGGGGGGGGGGGGGGGGGGGGGGGGGGGGGGGGGGGGGGGGGGGGGGGGGGGGGGGGGGGGGGGGGGGGGGGGGGGGGGGGGGGGGGGGGGGGGGGGGGGGGGGGGGGGGGGGGGGGGGGGGGGGGGGGGGGGGGGGGGGGGGGGGGGGGGGGGGGGGGGGGGGGGGGGGGGGGGGGGGGGGGGGGGGGGGGGGGGGGGGGGGGGGGGGGGGGGGGGGGGGGGGGGGGGGGGGGGGGGGGGGGGGGGGGGGGGGGGGGGGGGGGGGGGGGGGGGGGGGGGGGGGGGGGGGGGGGGGGGGGGGGGGGGGGGGGGGGGGGGGGGGGGGGGGGGGGGGGGGGGGGGGGGGGGGGGGGGGGGGGGGGGGGGGGGGGGGGGGGGGGGGGGGGGGGGGGGGGGGGGGGGGGGGGGGGGGGGGGGGGGGGGGGGGGGGGGGGGGGGGGGGGGGGGGGGGGGGGGGGGGGGGGGGGGGGGGGGGGGGGGGGGGGGGGGGGGGGGGGGGGGGGGGGGGGGGGGGGGGGGGGGGGGGGGGGGGGGGGGGGGGGGGGGGGGGGGGGGGGGGGGGGGGGGGGGGGGGGGGGGGGGGGGGGGGGGGGGGGGGGGGGGGGGGGGGGGGGGGGGGGGGGGGGGGGGGGGGGGGGGGGGGGGGGGGGGGGGGGGGGGGGGGGGGGGGGGGGGGGGGGGGGGGGGGGGGGGGGGGGGGGGGGGGGGGGGGGGGGGGGGGGGGGGGGGGGGGGGGGGGGGGGGGGGGGGGGGGGGGGGGGGGGGGGGGGGGGGGGGGGGGGGGGGGGGGGGGGGGGGGGGGGGGGGGGGGGGGGGGGGGGGGGGGGGGGGGGGGGGGGGGGGGGGGGGGGGGGGGGGGGGGGGGGGGGGGGGGGGGGGGGGGGGGGGGGGGGGGGGGGGGGGGGGGGGGGGGGGGGGGGGGGGGGGGGGGGGGGGGGGGGGGGGGGGGGGGGGGGGGGGGGGGGGGGGGGGGGGGGGGGGGGGGGGGGGGGGGGGGGGGGGGGGGGGGGGGGGGGGGGGGGGGGGGGGGGGGGGGGGGGGGGGGGGGGGGGGGGGGGGGGGGGGGGGGGGGGGGGGGGGGGGGGGGGGGGGGGGGGGGGGGGGGGGGGGGGGGGGGGGGGGGGGGGGGGGGGGGGGGGGGGGGGGGGTTAGTGAAGAGATCAATGGACATGGTTGTTAGGTCAGATGATCAAGTTCACAAAGTAAACTTAAAATCATGCCAAAACTGGCTATGCACTCAGGGTGTTTGACAGAATGCCAAGGTCATCTAGGCAATTCTTGGGGTGGCCAAATTCTCCAGATCAATGTCTCTTTAGATGATACAGAGGGTGGTGAGGTTAGTTTGCCAAAAGCTCAAAAGTGTTAGTGTAAGTTTTGCCAAACTTCAGTTCTGGGCAGGAGGAAAAAGGCATTGTTTTAGGAGCCAAAAATCTTCCAATGGGTCCACTCTCCTGGACTTAAGGGTTTGGTATGGTGTACTACAAGCAGGAGAAAGCTCATGGCCACTAGAGCAAAATTTATTAGGGATGCAGTTGAAAACACCCAACTGGGTCAGAATGAAAAAGAGGTTGATCCACTCAAAATTTTCAAAGAACATCAATGGGTTTTTGCATGAAGTTGAATAATATACTCCTATTAACATCCCATAATTTTGGTGGAAGCTAGAAAGAAATATTTAAAGGGGTTGTAGTGCAAAATTGCTCTCTGGAGGGGGGGGGGGGGGGGGGGGGGGGGGGGGGGGGGGGGGGGGGGGGGGGGGGGGGGGGGGGGGGGGGGGGGGGGGGGGGGGGGGGGGGGGGGGGGGGGGGGGGGGGGGGGGGGGGGGGGGGGGGGGGGGGGGCTCCAAAACTAAAGGAAAAATCATTTTAGGGAATAAAGCTCAGAGAGAAATAATTGTGCAAATCAATTCCACTGATAATAGAAATGTTTTCTTGAGAGGTTAGACAAGTCCAATAATATTTTTGGAAAGTTTTTCACTTGAGGTAAAAACTCCATAATAAGGAAAAGGATGGCTCTGAAATCAAAAGAAAATCCAGAAAATTAAAAGTTTAAATTGGGGGGGGGGGGGGGGGGGGGGGGGGGGGGGGGGGGGGGGGGGGGGGGGGGGGGGGGGGGGGGGGGGGGGGGGGGGGGGGGGGGGGGGGGGGGGGGGGGGGGGGGGGGGGGGGGGGGGGGGGGGGGGGGGGGGGGGGGGGGGGGGGGGGGGGGGGGGGGGGGGGGGGGGGGGGGGGGGGGGGGGGGGGGGGGGGGGGGGGGGGGGGGGGGGGGGGGGGGGGGGGGGGGGGGGGGGGGGGGGGGGGGGGGGGGGGGGGGGGGGGGGGGGGGGGGGGGGGGGGGGGGGGGGGGGGGGGGGGGGGGGGGGGGGGGGGGGGGGGGGGGGGGGGGGGGGGGGGGGGGGGGGGGGGGGGGGGGGGGGGGGGGGGGGGGGGGGGGGGGGGGGGGGGGGGGGGGGGGGGGGGGGGGGGGGGGGGGGGGGGGGGGGGGGGGGGGGGGGGGGGGGGGGGGGGGGGGGGGGGGGGGGGGGGGGGGGGGGGGGGGGGGGGGGGGGGGGGGGGGGGGGGGGGGGGGGGGGGGGGGGGGGGGGGGGGGGGGGGGGGGGGGGGGGGGGGGGGGGGGGGGGGGGGGGGGGGGGGGGGGGGGGGGGGGGGGGGGGGGGGGGGGGGGGGGGGGGGGGGGGGGGGGGGGGGGGGGGGGGGGGGGGGGGGGGGGGGGGGGGGGGGGGGGGGGGGGGGGGGGGGGGGGGGGGGGGGGGGGGGGGGGGGGGGGGGGGGGGGGGGGGGGGGGGGGGGGGGGGGGGGGGGGGGGGGGGGGGGGGGGGGGGGGGGGGGGGGGGGGGGGGGGGGGGGGGGGGGGGGGGGGGGGGGGGGGGGGGGGGGGGGGGGGGGGGGGGGGGGGGGGGGGGGGGGGGGGGGGGGGGGGGGGGGGGGGGGGGGGGGGGGGGGGGGGGGGGGGGGGGGGGGGGGGGGGGGGGGGGGGGGGGGGGGGGGGGGGGGGGGGGGGGGGGGGGGGGGGGGGGGGGGGGGGGGGGGGGGGGGGGGGGGGGGGGGGGGGGGGGGGGGGGGGGGGGGGGGGGGGGGGGGGGGGGGGGGGGGGGGGGGGGGGGGGGGGGGGGGGGGGGGGGGGGGGGGGGGGGGGGGGGGGGGGGGGGGGGGGGGGGGGGGGGGGGGGGGGGGGGGGGGGGGGGGGGGGGGGGGGGGGGGGGGGGGGGGGGGGGGGGGGGGGGGGGGGGGGGGGGGGGGGGGGGGGGGGGGGGGGGGGGGGGGGGGGGGGGGGGGGGGGGGGGGGGGGGGGGGGGGGGGGGGGGGGGGGGGGGGGGGGGGGGGGGGGGGGGGGGGGGGGGGGGGGGGGGGGGGGGGGGGGGGGGGGGGGGGGGGGGGGGGGGGGGGGGGGGGGGGGGGGGGGGGGGGGGGGGGGGGGGGGGGGGGGGGGGGGGGGGGGGGGGGGGGGGGGGGGGGGGGGGGGGGGGGGGGGGGGGGGGGGGGGGGGGGGGGGGGGGGGGGGGGGGGGGGGGGGGGGGGGGGGGGGGGGGGGGGGGGGGGGGGGGGGGGGGGGGGGGGGGGGGGGGGGGGGGGGGGGGGGGGGGGGGGGGGGGGGGGGGGGGGGGGGGGGGGGGGGGGGGGGGGGGGGGGGGGGGGGGGGGGGGGGGGGGGGGGGGGGGGGGGGGGGGGGGGGGGGGGGGGGGGGGGGGGGGGGGGGGGGGGGGGGGGGGGGGGGGGGGGGGGGGGGGGGGGGGGGGGGGGGGGGGGGGGGGGGGGGGGGGGGGGGGGGGGGGGGGGGGGGGGGGGGGGGGGGGGGGGGGGGGGGGGGGGGGGGGGGGGGGGGGGGGGGGGGGGGGGGGGGGGGGGGGGGGGGGGGGGGGGGGGGGGGGGGGGGGGGGGGGGGGGGGGGGGGGGGGGGGGGGGGGGGGGGGGGGGGGGGGGGGGGGGGGGGGGGGGGGGGGGGGGGGGGGGGGGGGGGGGGGGGGGGGGGGGGGGGGGGGGGGGGGGGGGGGGGGGGGGGGGGGGGGGGGGGGGGGGGGGGGGGGGGGGGGGGGGGGGGGGGGGGGGGGGGGGGGGGGGGGGGGGGGGGGGGGGGGGGGGGGGGGGGGGGGGGGGGGGGGGGGGGGGGGGGGGGGGGGGGGGGGGGGGGGGGGGGGGGGGGGGGGGGGGGGGGGGGGGGGGGGGGGGGGGGGGGGGGGGGGGGGGGGGGGGGGGGGGGGGGGGGGGGGGGGGGGGGGGGGGGGGGGGGGGGGGGGGGTTAAGCTGGTGTGTGCGAGTCAGGTGTGTT
This sequence comes from Thinopyrum obtusiflorum, assembly GCA_036873465.1. Lineage (NCBI taxonomy): Eukaryota > Viridiplantae > Streptophyta > Magnoliopsida > Poales > Poaceae > Thinopyrum > Thinopyrum obtusiflorum. Next base: position 6,122 of record JAAAWM010010129.1, read on the forward strand.
TTCAATTAAAAGACCGTAAACGAAATTAGTCCCGATGGACTAAAGGAATCCATTACTCGTGGGTAAAGAGTACACCCTCTGTAGAGATTATATCTATTCGAATAGCCGTGTCTGCGGTTAAGGATTACAGTCTGGGATGGGTCAAGTGTCGGTCTTAGTGTCGGTCTTTGGAGGAAAAACTGCTAAGCCAGAACATTGATCATGACTTGTGACATATGATGATTATGATTATTATTATGGACTAACCATTTGTATTATTTGAATTATTGAGTATCCCTGGGATGGTTCTACCTCCTGGATATTCACTGTGATTATTCTTATATAAGCCCTTTATGTGGTGTCGCTCAGACGCCCGACTGTGGCACGTTTGTTATTTGCTTTCTTATAAGCCCTTTATGTGGTGTCGCTGAGACGCCCGACTGTGGCATGCTTGCTATTTACTTTCTTTATGAGCCCTTTATGTGGTGTCGCTCAGACGCCCGACTGTGACATGTTTGTTATTTTTTTTCTTTATAAGCCCTTTACGTGGCATCGCTGAGACGCCCGACTGTGGCATGCTGATTATTTATTTTCCTTATAAGTCCTTTATGTGGCGTCGCTTCAGACACCCGATCGGTGCATTTTATTTTTTTATTCTCTGATTGCTTAATTCTTGTTTCGTATGAATAACCTGCTTGCGTGCGTCATGAATTTTATTTCGTAACTGACGAAGTGATCATGAAGTATTTCAGAGCATGAACATCATCTGTTATATTATACCTGTGTTCATAATGTTTGCGAGTACATTCAAAGTACTCACTGGCTTGTCCCTGGCTATTGTCTTGGCCAGATTTCTTGCTTGGAGAGGAGCGCTGCGATGACAGCCCCGGAATCTACGCAACGATGATAGCAGCCTCGCGAAGATAGGAGTTATCCAGGTCAGATGTTCCTGTGGGAAATGGAGTCCCATAGTCGCTGATGAACCGCAAACCGCTTCGGGGGGGGGGGGGGGGGGGGGGGGGGGGGGGGGGGGGGGGGGGGGGGGGGGGGGGGGGGGGGGGGGGGGGGGGGGGGGGGGGGGGGGGGGGGGGGGGGGGGGGGGGGGGGGGGGGGGGGGGGGGGGGGGGGGGGGGGGGGGGGGGGGGGGGGGGGGGGGGGGGGGGGGGGGGGGGGGGGGGGGGGGGGGGGGGGGGGGGGGGGGGGGGGGGGGGGGGGGGGGGGGGGGGGGGGGGGGGGGGGGGGGGGGGGGGGGGGGGGGGGGGGGGGGGGGGGGGGGGGGGGGGGGGGGGGGGGGGGGGGGGGGGGGGGGGGGGGGGGGGGGGGGGGGGGGGGGGGGGGGGGGGGGGGGGGGGGGGGGGGGGGGGGGGGGGGGGGGGGGGGGGGGGGGGGGGGGGGGGGGGGGGGGGGGGGGGGGGGGGGGGGGGGGGGGGGGGGGGGGGGGGGGGGGGGGGGGGGGGGGGGGGGGGGGGGGGGGGGGGGGGGGGGGGGGGGGGGGGGGGGGGGGGGGGGGGGGGGGGGGGGGGGGGGGGGGGGGGGGGGGGGGGGGGGGGGGGGGGGGGGGGGGGGGGGGGGGGGGGGGGGGGGGGGGGGGGGGGGGGGGGGGGGGGGGGGGGGGGGGGGGGGGGGGGGGGGGGGGGGGGGGGGGGGGGGGGGGGGGGGGGGGGGGGGGGGGGGGGGGGGGGGGGGGGGGGGGGGGGGGGGGGGGGGGGGGGGGGGGGGGGGGGGGGGGGGGGGGGGGGGGGGGGGGGGGGGGGGGGGGGGGGGGGGGGGGGGGGGGGGGGGGGGGGGGGGGGGGGGGGGGGGGGGGGGGGGGGGGGGGGGGGGGGGGGGGGGGGGGGGGGGGGGGGGGGGGGGGGGGGGGGGGGGGGGGGGGGGGGGGGGGGGGGGGGGGGGGGGGGGGGGGGGGGGGGGGGGGGGGGGGGGGGGGGGGGGGGGGGGGGGGGGGGGGGGGGGGGGGGGGGGGGGGGGGGGGGGGGGGGGGGTTTTTTTTTTTGAAAAGAAATATTCCTATTATCTCAAGCAATACCACAAAAATAATCATCCTACTCATGCAATAAAATGTGGCTACAGTGAATGGGCAGATAAGTGGGGAAAACTACAGTGTGGTATGCTGGCGCTGCGTGAATTAAAATCTTATGTCATGAAGAAATATTTGATGCAATAATAACTCAAGGAAAACCCACCTCGGAAATTACCGAGAGCGAAGACAGTTAATCAAGATTAACAACAGTAAGAACTACTCATATAAATTTAATTTATCGCACAAACTTAGGGTACAACGCATAAGCTGCAACACGTAAATAAATGCTAGGATAACAGACATAGCAATGACGTTTACAAAGTAAACGGAAAATAGACAGGGTCCTGAGAAAATGTCTCCGGCACTGGGGCACATTCTTCTTCTATCGGGGGAAGCGGATTGACCAGTCGGTGCATGCGTCTCTCCTGGTCGGGCCTCAGTGGTCTGCCAATGGCGATCTGAGGATTTAAATCAGCGAGGCTCTGGAGATAACCCATCACTCGCTGGTTCAAATGCTCTTGAGCGATGACATACTGGGCAAGGTTGGCCAGTACTGGGTCTCTCTCAATTCGTCCTCCGGGAAAAGACGCTACTTCTCCGGGTGCTGCACGGCTCGGGAAGTAATAATACCCTCGTTTGCTGGCATAGGGTACCGCGAATCGAAGGCGAGCAAGCGCTTCGTACGCAGCAGCTTCTACAGCCATTTGCAGAGTCGGCATAGATTTCCCCACGAAGGAGACTTCTGTTGGGTCGTAGTTTGAGTTTACGGGAGGGATGTGCACTACTGCCCAATATTTCGAGGTGGAAGGGGTGATTCTCGATTTGAGCAGCTCGTACTGGGGGGGATGGGTAGAACCCATGGTACTGCAGGTAAAGTCCCACAATATTTTAACAAAACTACCTGGGGTTGCCTCTGGGGTCCTCAGGTAAATGCTAGGGCTCGGCATGGCAAAGAAATGGCTGTGAAAGTTGTGCACAAGGTGAGGGGTACTTGGCAAGGTCACGAGGTGGCCTTTTATAAAGCATCCGGGCTGGGTTATTAACCGCGGTGAGGGGCACTAGTTTGTCGGTTCTGCTCTATGGGGTCGGGGTCAATGCCACGGATACACATATCTCACAAAAGTGACGTATTACTGTGGGTGTCGTCGGGTGTGGTTTTTGGTAGCTACGCCCGGAATTAAAAATGCAACCGCACGCCAACATACTTATGCATGGCTACTATTCAAAACAAAGGCACACAAGCAGACTGCATTTTATTCCTGGCGATACAAGGTCACACTATTACAAGGCGTAGAAATACTAAGACTCGGTACTACTCGAGTGGCTTAGTCCACCTCGTTAATATCTAAGCGGGCGTGCCTTGCGGACGTCGAGGCTTCTCCACGGGCTTCACCATCAGGGTTAGCTGGATGGGGTTGAGGAGCTGCAGGGTCGGGGTAGCGATGATGACCATCGCGGGGGTTGTTGGCCACAACCCCGTCGGAGCGTGTTCCCAAAAGGCGACGAAGCACTTCTGGGGACACCAAAGCATTTCGGTCGATAGCCGGGGCAGACCTCAAGGACTCGATTGGTTGCCCGAACAGCACAACTGGGTTGTCGGCGTCGGGCTCTTCTTCTCCTCTTGCCGGGGCTCGGCGAATAAGTTCTCCACGAGCTGCGATCAGATCAAGGGTGATCTGGTCGAACAGTGCCTCTAGTGCACTTACATAGCGCACCAGATGCAGCAATGCAGGGTCCGTCTCGTGGTCTCCGTTGGCAACCTGGGGTGGCCTACCATACCCGTCACGGCTGGGGTAATAGTAGAACGAGCGACAGTTAACTCTTGGCGACAAGTGCCGGAGTTGAACTATAGCCTCCCGAGCGGCTAGCTGGATGGCTTGTGGCTCGAAGGAAGTCGTCCTTCCGGTGAATCTGTAGGGGCGTTCTGGCGATATACCCCTACCATAGACGTGCACAGTAGCCCAGAATTGACGGCTCTCACCGCCCATGGGCCCTTGGTACACAACATACTCTGGGGGTTCTTCTAATGCAAAGGCACGGCGGGTGAGGTTTGCTAGCACGGTCACAAAACCTCCAAGGTTGGTTGCTGTGGTCTCATTGTGAACAATGGGGCCAGGCATCTTGGCTTGGTTTTTGGGGTAGAGGCTGTGCGGTGCTGGGTTGGGGCTAGCGTGCCCTTTTTTATAGAAAAAGAGGATGGAGTCTTCCTTCGCACGCTTGCGAATGAGACAATTTTAGGTGTCGGTCACTGGCGCGTGATCGACAGGCTAGGCTGATAGGTTAGGCACCGACTGCCAAAAGGTGTCGGGGTCACTGTGCAGCTATCTTGCACCAGAAGCTTGGCTGGGTTTAGGTTAAGGTCTGGTGGGTTGGTTAACCTAGGTTTATTGACCTGGCTAAGATAGGATTAGCCAATGGTCAGCCTGGCTCTGATACCAAGGTTGTCGGGACCGGGTCTTCCAGGATATTAATTTCCCAGAAAATGGCCCTTGTGCTCACCAGCCCCAGGATTACTGTTAGCTGATGAGACACCAACTTGATACAGAAATTCCAAGCAAAATACAAAATATGTAGTACAAGACCATTCTGGTCATTGAGTACAACAAATGGTTTCTAGTGGTTGATGGCGGAAGCGGTTTGCGGTTCATCAGTGTCTATGGGACTCCATTTCCCACAGGAACAGCTGACCTGGATAACTCCTATCTTCGCGAGGCTGCTATCATCGTCGCCTAGGTTCCGGGGCTGTCATCGCAGCGCTCTCCTCCAAGCAAGAGATCTGGCCAAGACAATAGCCAGGGACAAGCCAGTGAGTACTTTGAATGTACTCGCAAACATTATGAACACAGGTATAATATAACAAATGATACTCATGCTCTGAAATATTCCAAGATCACTTTGTCAGTCACGAAATAATATTCATGACGCACGCCGGCAGGTTATTCATATAAAACATGGATAAGCAATCAGAGAATAAAAATAAAATGCACCGATCGGGTGTCTGAAGCGACGCCTCGAAAGGATAATAAAATAAAGCATGCCTCAGTCGGGCGTCTGAGCGACGTCACATAAAGGGCTTATAAAGAAAATAAACAACAGGCATGCCACAGTCGGGCGTCTGAGCGACACCTCATAAAGGGCTTATAAGGAAAATAAATAACAAGCATGCCACAGTCGGGCGTCTGAGCGACACCTCATAAAGGGCTTATAAGGGAAAATAAATAACAAGCATGCCACAGTCGGGCGTCTGAGCGACACCTCATAAAGGGCTTATAAGGGAAAATAAATAACAGTGAATATCCAGGAGGTAGAACCGTCCCAGGGATACTCAATAATTCAAATAATACAAATGGTTAGTCCATAATAATAATAATCATAATCATCAAATGTCACAAGTCATAATCAAAGTTCTGGTTTAGCAGTTTTTCCTCCGAAGACCGACACTAAGACCGACACTTGACCCATCCCAGACTGTAGTCCTTAACCATGGACACGGCTATTCGAATAGATGTAACCTCTGCAGAGGGTGTACTCTTTACCCACGAGTAACGGATTCCTTCAGTCCATCGGGACTAATTCCATTTACGGTCTTTTAATTGAAAACACACCTGACCCGCACACACCAGCCTAACTTACCGGTGTCTGGAATCACCCACGACACCTGTTAAGCAAAACTCTAAGTGGGGAGGCTACAACCTCGATTAGCATGGGATCACAAAATTTATACCGCGCGCAAACTAGGGGAGCTACCCCTTCGGCTACAACCGAAAACACCCATGCCCCCAGACCAGGTGGCATGCCTACCGGAGGCCTCCGGTATCCATCCACCGTGGCCCCTCTGTACGGTGTGTGCTAGGAAGGGGTTAACAACTTACTGAACCGTACCCTACCTGTGGCAGGGACAAGTGGTAGTACGCAACAAGTATGCGGGTTACTGGAACAAGACTCGATCTATGGTCGACTCAGGAGGTTAAAGCATTTCCTGCATGATTAGCATAAGAAATATATTTCACACCAAAAAGATAGAATCACCACTCATCATACCTCACCATGCCGTACCGGACACAACCGTCTCGACGAAGAACTAGAGACCAGCTCGTGTCTACCCAAGGCAACGGCTTCTCCCGGATTCCTTCCGGTAGGCATGAGAGGCATACGAGGGTGTTTACTATCACAATTGTATCAAGTTCCATTAGTACGGAATCATCAAAATGCACTCTCGAGTGTGATCATATCATCACATAAAATAACGAGTACTCCGTGTCGAGGTGGTGTTATAACCGTTATGAAACAACACCCCATAATATCATGCCAGGGTTCAGAATGCTTGCCTTCAAGTGTATGCAAATGGGGGTGCACTTTCGAAAGTTGCCTTCTTCTTCAAAATCGGGGGGGGGGGGGGGGGGGGGGGGGGGGGGGGGGGGGGGGGGGGGGGGGGGGGGGGGGGGGGGGGGGGGGGGGGGGGGGGGGGGGGGGGGGGGGGGGGGGGGGGGGGGGGGGGGGGGGGGGGGGGGGGGGGGGGGGGGGGGGGGGGGGGGGGGGGGGGGGGGGGGGGGGGGGGGGGGGGGGGGGGGGGGGGGGGGGGGGGGGGGGGGGGGGGGGGGGGGGGGGGGGGGGGGGGGGGGGGGGGGGGGGGGGGGGGGGGGGGGGGGGGGGGGGGGGGGGGGGGGGGGGGGGGGGGGGGGGGGGGGGGGGGGGGGGGGGGGGGGGGGGGGGGGGGGGGGGGGGGGGGGGGGGGGGGGGGGGGGGGGGGGGGGGGGGGGGGGGGGGGGGGGGGGGGGGGGGGGGGGGGGGGGGGGGGGGGGGGGGGGGGGGGGGGGGGGGGGGGGGGGGGGGGGGGGGGGGGGGGGGGGGGGGGGGGGGGGGGGGGGGGGGGGGGGGGGGGGGGGGGGGGGGGGGGGGGGGGGGGGGGGGGGGGGGGGGGGGGGGGGGGGGGGGGGGGGGGGGGGGGGGGGGGGGGGGGGGGGGGGGGGGGGGGGGGGGGGGGGGGGGGGGGGGGGGGGGGGGGGGGGGGGGGGGGGGGGGGGGGGGGGGGGGGGGGGGGGGGGGGGGGGGGGGGGGGGGGGGGGGGGGGGGGGGGGGGGGGGGGGGGGGGGGGGGGGGGGGGGGGGGGGGGGGGGGGGGGGGGGGGGGGGGGGGGGGGGGGGGGGGGGGGGGGGGGGGGGGGGGGGGGGGGGGGGGGGGGGGGGGGGGGGGGGGGGGGGGGGGGGGGGGGGGGGGGGGGGGGGGGGGGGGGGGGGGGGGGGGGGGGGGGGGGGGGGGGGGGGGGGGGGGGGGGGGGGGGGGGGGGGGGGGGGGGGGGGGGGGGGGGGGGGGGGGGGGGGGGGGGGGGGGGGGGGGGGGGGGGGGGGGGGGGGGGGGGGGGGGGGGGGGGGGGGGGGGGGGGGGGGGGGGGGGGGGGGGGGGGGGGGGGGGGGGGGGGGGGGGGGGGGGGGGGGGGGGGGGGGGGGGGGGGGGGGGGGGGGGGGGGGGGGGGGGGGGGGGGGGGGGGGGGGGGGGGGGGGGGGGGGGGGGGGGGGGGGGGGGGGGGGGGGGGGGGGGGGGGGGGGGGGGGGGGGGGGGGGGGGGGGGGGGGGGGGGGGGGGGGGGGGGGGGGGGGGGGGGGGCAGAGCACGCACGCTACGTGTTCGGCAAAATGCCAAGGCATGCCAGGAGGCTTGGATGGGGCTGGGGATTAACAGATCTAGGTTAGAGGTAGCTAGGAGCTTAGTGGACATGCTGGTTAGGCAAAGCAAGTAGGTCCAATGTGCAAACTAAAAACCATGTCATATCTGACCATGCACACAAGGTGCTTGACAGAAAGCTATGGTCATCTAAGCATCACTTGGGGTGGCCAAAAACTCCAGATCATAGTCTCTTTAGATGACAAAGAGGGTGGCAAGGTTAGTTTGTCAAGAACAAAAACTTGTTAGTGCAAGTTTTTGAGAAAACCAAATCTGGACAGAATGAAAAGGGCATTATTGCATGGACCAAAATTACTCCAATGGGTCCAATCTCCTGGACTTAAGGGTTTGGTAGGGTGGACTATAAGCAGGAAAAATCTCATGGGCACTAGAGCAAAATAAACTAGGGTTGCAGTAGAAAATGCCAAACTGGACCAGAGAGCAAAAGAGGATGGTTTGCTCAAAATTTTCAAAGAACATTAATGGGTTTTTGCATAAAGTTGAATTATACACTACTACTAACATCCCCTAATTTTGGTGGAAGCTTTAAAGAAATATTTAAATAGGTTGTAGTGCAATTTTACAAACTGGACCAGATTTGAAAACTTGGGGTAGAGCTCAAAATTTCCAAATGACTAAAAGAGATTTTTGCATACAGGGGGGGGGGGGGGGGGGGGGGGGGGGGGGGGGGGGGGGGGGGGGGGGGGGGGGGGGGGGGGGGGGGGGGGGGGGGGGGGGGGGGGGGGGGTGGACTATAAGCAGGAAAAAGCTCAGGGAAAATAATTATGCAAATAAATCCACTGATAAAAGAAATGTTTTTCTTGAGAGGGTAAACAAGTCCAACAATATTTTTGAAAGGTCTTCACTTGGGGTGAACACTCCACAATATCAAGGAAAAGAGTGGTTCTGAAATCAAAAGATAATTCCACAAAAAATGAAAATTTAATTTCTTGGCAAAATTTTAATAAACAAATCATGGTTAAAAATTTTAGGGTGTTACATTTCATGATCGAATCGTGTCCAAAAATTGTGATGACTTGATTTCCCTTGCACATCATAAGGAACTTAGTTTGCTTCTGGGTTATGAGAAAATGAAACGTATAACTAAGGATATTCTAGAATTTTCCCTTGATAACATTCTTGATTTTGATCTAGAGGAAATTGTCATGCAATAAAATGTGGCTACAGTGAATGGGCAGATAAGTGGGGAAAACTACAGTGTGGTATGCTGGCGCTGCGTGAATTAAAATCTTATGTCATGAAGAAATATTTGATGCAATAATAACTCAAGGAAAACCCACCTCGGAAATTACCGAGAGCGAAGACAGTTAATCAAGATTAACAACAGTAAGAACTACTCATATAAATTTAATTTATCGCACAAACTTAGGGTACAACGCATAAGCTGCAACACGTAAATAAATGCTAGGATAACAGACATAGCAATGACGTTTACAAAGTAAACGGAAAATAGACAGGGTCCTGAGAAAATGTCTCCGGCACTGGGGCACATTCTTCTTCTATCGGGGGAAGCGGATTGACCAGTCGGTGCATGCGTCTCTCCTGGTCGGGCCTCAGTGGTCTGCCAATGGCGATCTGAGGATTTAAATCAGCGAGGCTCTGGAGATAACCCATCACTCGCTGGTTCAAATGCTCTTGAGCGATGACATACTGGGCAAGGTTGGCCAGTACTGGGTCTCTCTCAATTCGTCCTCCGGGAAAAGACGCTACTTCTCCGGGTGCTGCACGGCTCGGGAAGTAATAATACCCTCGTTTGCTGGCATAGGGTACCGCGAATCGAAGGCGAGCAAGCGCTTCGTACGCAGCAGCTTCTACAGCCATTTGCAGAGTCGGCATAGATTTCCCCACGAAGGAGACTTCTGTTGGGTCGTAGTTTGAGTTTACGGGAGGGATGTGCACTACTGCCCAATATTTCGAGGTGGAAGGGGTGATTCTCGATTTGAGCAGCTCGTACTGGGGGGGATGGGTAGAACCCATGGTACTGCAGGTAAAGTCCCACAATATTTTAACAAAACTACCTGGGGTTGCCTCTGGGGTCCTCAGGTAAATGCTAGGGCTCGGCATGGCAAAGAAATGGCTGTGAAAGTTGTGCACAAGGTGAGGGGTACTTGGCAAGGTCACGAGGTGGCCTTTTATAAAGCATCCGGGCTGGGTTATTAACCGCGGTGAGGGGCACTAGTTTGTCGGTTCTGCTCTATGGGGTCGGGGTCAATGCCACGGATACACATATCTCACAAAAGTGACGTATTACTGTGGGTGTCGTCGGGTGTGGTTTTTGGTAGCTACGCCCGGAATTAAAAATGCAACCGCACGCCAACATACTTATGCATGGCTACTATTCAAAACAAAGGCACACAAGCAGACTGCATTTTATTCCTGGCGATACAAGGTCACACTATTACAAGGCGTAGAAATACTAAGACTCGGTACTACTCGAGTGGCTTAGTCCACCTCGTTAATATCTAAGCGGGCGTGCCTTGCGGACGTCGAGGCTTCTCCACGGGCTTCACCATCAGGGTTAGCTGGATGGGGTTGAGGAGCTGCAGGGTCGGGGTAGCGATGATGACCATCGCGGGGGTTGTTGGCCACAACCCCGTCGGAGCGTGTTCCCAAAAGGCGACGAAGCACTTCTGGGGACACCAAAGCATTTCGGTCGATAGCCGGGGCAGACCTCAAGGACTCGATTGGTTGCCCGAACAGCACAACTGGGTTGTCGGCGTCGGGCTCTTCTTCTCCTCTTGCCGGGGCTCGGCGAATAAGTTCTCCACGAGCTGCGATCAGATCAAGGGTGATCTGGTCGAACAGTGCCTCTAGTGCACTTACATAGCGCACCAGATGCAGCAATGCAGGGTCCGTCTCGTGGTCTCCGTTGGCAACCTGGGGTGGCCTACCATACCCGTCACGGCTGGGGTAATAGTAGAACGAGCGACAGTTAACTCTTGGCGACAAGTGCCGGAGTTGAACTATAGCCTCCCGAGCGGCTAGCTGGATGGCTTGTGGCTCGAAGGAAGTCGTCCTTCCGGTGAATCTGTAGGGGCGTTCTGGCGATATACCCCTACCATAGACGTGCACAGTAGCCCAGAATTGACGGCTCTCACCGCCCATGGGCCCTTGGTACACAACATACTCTGGGGGTTCTTCTAATGCAAAGGCACGGCGGGTGAGGTTTGCTAGCACGGTCACAAAACCTCCAAGGTTGGTTGCTGTGGTCTCATTGTGAACAATGGGGCCAGGCATCTTGGCTTGGTTTTTGGGGTAGAGGCTGTGCGGTGCTGGGTTGGGGCTAGCGTGCCCTTTTTTATAGAAAAAGAGGATGGAGTCTTCCTTCGCACGCTTGCGAATGAGACAATTTTAGGTGTCGGTCACTGGCGCGTGATCGACAGGCTAGGCTGATAGGTTAGGCACCGACTGCCAAAAGGTGTCGGGGTCACTGTGCAGCTATCTTGCACCAGAAGCTTGGCTGGGTTTAGGTTAAGGTCTGGTGGGTTGGTTAACCTAGGTTTATTGACCTGGCTAAGATAGGATTAGCCAATGGTCAGCCTGGCTCTGATACCAAGGTTGTCGGGACCGGGTCTTCCAGGATATTAATTTCCCAGAAAATGGCCCTTGTGCTCACCAGCCCCAGGATTACTGTTAGCTGATGAGACACCAACTTGATACAGAAATTCCAAGCAAAATACAAAATATGTAGTACAAGACCATTCTGGTCATTGAGTACAACAAATGGTTTCTAGTGGTTGATGGCGGAAGCGGTTTGCGGTTCATCAGTGTCTATGGGACTCCATTTCCCACAGGAACAGCTGACCTGGATAACTCCTATCTTCGCGAGGCTGCTATCATCGTCGCCTAGGTTCCGGGGCTGTCATCGCAGCGCTCTCCTCCAAGCAAGAGATCTGGCCAAGACAATAGCCAGGGACAAGCCAGTGAGTACTTTGAATGTACTCGCAAACATTATGAACACAGGTATAATATAACAAATGATACTCATGCTCTGAAATATTCCAAGATCACTTTGTCAGTCACGAAATAATATTCATGACGCACGCCGGCAGGTTATTCATATAAAACATGGATAAGCAATCAGAGAATAAAAATAAAATGCACCGATCGGGTGTCTGAAGCGACGCCTCGAAAGGATAATAAAATAAAGCATGCCTCAGTCGGGCGTCTGAGCGACGTCACATAAAGGGCTTATAAAGAAAATAAACAACAGGCATGCCACAGTCGGGCGTCTGAGCGACACCTCATAAAGGGCTTATAAGGAAAATAAATAACAAGCATGCCACAGTCGGGCGTCTGAGCGACACCTCATAAAGGGCTTATAAGGGAAAATAAATAACAAGCATGCCACAGTCGGGCGTCTGAGCGACACCTCATAAAGGGCTTATAAGGGAAAATAAATAACAGTGAATATCCAGGAGGTAGAACCGTCCCAGGGATACTCAATAATTCAAATAATACAAATGGTTAGTCCATAATAATAATAATCATAATCATCAAATGTCACAAGTCATAATCAAAGTTCTGGTTTAGCAGTTTTTCCTCCGAAGACCGACACTAAGACCGACACTTGACCCATCCCAGACTGTAGTCCTTAACCATGGACACGGCTATTCGAATAGATGTAACCTCTGCAGAGGGTGTACTCTTTACCCACGAGTAACGGATTCCTTCAGTCCATCGGGACTAATTCCATTTACGGTCTTTTAATTGAAAACACACCTGACCCGCACACACCAGCCTAACTTACCGGTGTCTGGAATCACCCACGACACCTGTTAAGCAAAACTCTAAGTGGGGAGGCTACAACCTCGATTAGCATGGGATCACAAAATTTATACCGCGCGCAAACTAGGGGAGCTACCCCTTCGGCTACAACCGAAAACACCCATGCCCCCAGACCAGGTGGCATGCCTACCGGAGGCCTCCGGTATCCATCCACCGTGGCCCCTCTGTACGGTGTGTGCTAGGAAGGGGTTAACAACTTACTGAACCGTACCCTACCTGTGGCAGGGACAAGTGGTAGTACGCAACAAGTATGCGGGTTACTGGAACAAGACTCGATCTATGGTCGACTCAGGAGGTTAAAGCATTTCCTGCATGATTAGCATAAGAAATATATTTCACACCAAAAAGATAGAATCACCACTCATCATACCTCACCATGCCGTACCGGACACAACCGTCTCGACGAAGAACTAGAGACCAGCTCGTGTCTACCCAAGGCAACGGCTTCTCCCGGATTCCTTCCGGTAGGCATGAGAGGCATACGAGGGTGTTTACTATCACAATTGTATCAAGTTCCATTAGTACGGAATCATCAAAATGCACTCTCGAGTGTGATCATATCATCACATAAAATAACGAGTACTCCGTGTCGAGGTGGTGTTATAACCGTTATGAAACAACACCCCATAATATCATGCCAGGGTTCAGAATGCTTGCCTTCAAGTGTATGCAAATGGGGGTGCACTTTCGAAAGTTGCCTTCTTCTTCAAAATCCCCCCCCCCCCCCCCCCCCCCCCCCCCCCCCCCCCCCCCCCCCCCCCCCCCCCCCCCCCCCCCCCCCCCCCCCCCCCCCCCCCCCCCCCCCCCCCCCCCCCCCCCCCCCCCCCCCCCCCCCCCCCCCCCCCCCCCCCCCCCCCCCCCCCCCCCCCCCCCCCCCCCCCCCCCCCCCCCCCCCCCCCCCCCCCCCCCCCCCCCCCCCCCCCCCCCCCCCCCCCCCCCCCCCCCCCCCCCCCCCCCCCCCCCCCCCCCCCCCCCCCCCCCCCCCCCCCCCCCCCCCCCCCCCCCCCCCCCCCCCCCCCCCCCCCCCCCCCCCCCCCCCCCCCCCCCCCCCCCCCCCCCCCCCCCCCCCCCCCCCCCCCCCCCCCCCCCCCCCCCCCCCCCCCCCCCCCCCCCCCCCCCCCCCCCCCCCCCCCCCCCCCCCCCCCCCCCCCCCCCCCCCCCCCCCCCCCCCCCCCCCCCCCCCCCCCCCCCCCCCCCCCCCCCCCCCCCCCCCCCCCCCCCCCCCCCCCCCCCCCCCCCCCCCCCCCCCCCCCCCCCCCCCCCCCCCCCCCCCCCCCCCCCCCCCCCCCCCCCCCCCCCCCCCCCCCCCCCCCCCCCCCCCCCCCCCCCCCCCCCCCCCCCCCCCCCCCCCCCCCCCCCCCCCCCCCCCCCCCCCCCCCCCCCCCCCCCCCCCCCCCCCCCCCCCCCCCCCCCCCCCCCCCCCCCCCCCCCCCCCCCCCCCCCCCCCCCCCCCCCCCCCCCCCCCCCCCCCCCCCCCCCCCCCCCCCCCCCCCCCCCCCCCCCCCCCCCCCCCCCCCCCCCCCCCCCCCCCCCCCCCCCCCCCCCCCCCCCCCCCCCCCCCCCCCCCCCCCCCCCCCCCCCCCCCCCCCCCCCCCCCCCCCCCCCCCCCCCCCCCCCCCCCCCCCCCCCCCCCCCCCCCCCCCCCCCCCCCCCCCCCCCCCCCCCCCCCCCCCCCCCCCCCCCCCCCCCCCCCCCCCCCCCCCCCCCCCCCCCCCCCCCCCCCCCCCCCCCCCCCCCCCCCCCCCCCCCCCCCCCCCCCCCCCCCCCCCCCCCCCCCCCCCCCCCCCCCCCCCCCCCCCCCCCCCCCCCCCCCCCCCCCCCCCCCCCCCCCCCCCCCCCCCCCCCCCCCCCCCCCCCCCCCCCCCCCCCCCCCCCCCCCCCCCCCCCCCCCCCCCCCCCCCCCCCCCCCCCCCCCCCCCCCCCCCCCCCCCCCCCCCCCCCCCCCCCCCCCCCCCCCCCCCCCCCCCCCCCCCCCCCCCCCCCCCCCCCCCCCCCCCCCCCCCCCCCCCCCCCCCCCCCCCCCCCCCCCCCCCCCCCCCCCCCCCCCCCCCCCCCCCCCCCCCCCCCCCCCCCCCCCCCCCCCCCCCCCCCCCCCCCCCCCCCCCCCCCCCCCCCCCCCCCCCCCCCCCCCCCCCCCCCCCCCCCCCCCCCCCCCCCCCCCCCCCCCCCCCCCCCCCCCCCCCCCCCCCCCCCCCCCCCCCCCCCCCCCCCCCCCCCCCCCCCCCCCCCCCCCCCCCCCCCCCCCCCCCCCCCCCCCCCCCCCCCCCCCCCCCCCCCCCCCCCCCCCCCCCCCCCCCCCCCCCCCCCCCCCCCCCCCCCCCCCCCCCCCCCCCCCCCCCCCCCCCCCCCCCCCCCCCCCCCCCCCCCCCCCCCCCCCCCCCCCCCCCCCCCCCCCCCCCCCCCCCCCCCCCCCCCCCCCCCCCCCCCCCCCCCCCCCCCCCCCCCCCCCCCCCCCCCCCCCCCCCCCCCCCCCCCCCCCCCCCCCCCCCCCCCCCCCCAAAAAAGGGCACGCTAGCCTCAACACAGCACAACACAGCCTCTTCCCCCAACTCGAGGCATAATGCCTGGCCCTATTGTGCACAATGAGACCACAGCCACCAACCTTGGAGGTTTTGTGACCGTGCTCGCAAACCTCACCCGCCGTGCCTATGCATTAGAAGAGCCCCCGGAGTATGTTGTGTATCAAGGACCCATGAGCGGTGAGAGCCGTCAATTCTGGGCCACAGTGCACATCTATGGTAGAGGTCTATCTCCAGAACGCCCCTACAGGTTCACTGGAAGGACAACTTCCTTTGAGCCACAAGCCATCCAGCTAGCAGCTCGAGAGGCTATAGTTCAACTCTGGCACTTGTCACCCAGAGTTAACTGTCGCTCGTTCTACTACTACCCTAGCCGTGACGGGTATGGTAGGCCGCCCCAGGTTGCCAACGGAGATCACGAGACGGATCCTGCATTGTTGCATCTGGTGCGCTATGTAAGTGCACTAGAGGAACTGTTCGATCAGATCACCCTTGATCTGATCGGAGCTCGTGGAGAACTGGTTCGCCGAGCCCCGACAAGAGGAGAAGATGAGCCCGAAGCCGACCACCCAGTCGTGTTGTTCGGACAGCCGATCGAGTCCTTGAGGTCTTCCCCAGCCATCGGCCAAAATGCTTTGGTGTCCCCAGAAGTGCTTCGTCGCCTTTTGGGAACACGCTCCAACGGGATTGTGGACAACAACCCCCGTGATGGTCATCATCGCTACCCCGACCCTGCAGCCCCTCAACCCCCTCCAGCTAATCCTGACGGTGAAACCCGTGGAGAAGCCTCGACATCCACAAGGCAAGCCCGCTTAGATATTAACGAAGTAGACTAAGTCACTCGAGTAGTACTGAGCCTTGGTATTTCTACGCCTTGTAATTGTGTGATCCTGTATCACCATAATTAAATGTTGTCTGTTCTTCAGACACTCGATCGGTGCATTCTATTTCTACTCCCGTATTGCATATTCATATTTTATATGAACAACTTGCATGCGTGCATCATGGATTTTGTTTATTTTGTGACTGACGTTATGATCATAGAATATTTTGGAGCATGATTATCATTCGTTATATTATACCAGTGTTCATAATGTTTGCGAGTACATTCAAAAGTACTCACTGGCTTGTCCCTGGCTATTGTCTTGGCCAGATTTCGTGCGAGAAGAGGAGCGTTGCGATGACAGCCCCGGAACCTACGCAATGATGATAGCAGCCTCACGAAGATAGGAGTTATCCTGGTCAGCTGTTCCTGTGGGAAATGGAGTCCCATACACGCAGATGAACCACAAACCGCTTCCGCCTTCAACCACTAGAAACGAATTGTTGTACTCAGAGGCCACAATGGTCTTGTACTACATATTTTGTACTTTGCTTGGAATTGTTGTATCAAGTCGGTGCCTCATCGGCTAACAGTAATCCTGGGGCTGGTGAGCACAAGGGCCATTTTCTGGGAAATTAATATCCCGAAAACCGGTCCTGACAAACTTGGTATCAGAGCAAGGCTGACCATTGGCTAATCCTATCTTAGCCAGGTCAATAAACCTAGGTTAACCTACCCACCAGACCTTAACCTAACCTCGGCCAAGCTTCCCATGTAAGATAGCCACACAGTGACCCCGACGCTTTTGGCAGTCGGTGCCCAACCTATCAGCCTAGCCTATCGATCAGGCGCCAGTTACCGACACCTAATTTGTCTGATTCGCAAGCGTGCGAAGGAAGACTCTGTCCCCTTTTCTATAAAAAAGGGCACGCTAGCCTCAACACAGCACAACACAGCCTCTTCCCCCAACTCGAGGCATAATGCCTGGCCCTATTGTGCACAATGAGACCACAGCCACCAACCCCCCCCCCCCCCCCCCCCCCCCCCCCCCCCCCCCCCCCCCCCCCCCCCCCCCCCCCCCCCCCCCCCCCCCCCCCCCCCCCCCCCCCCCCCCCCCCCCCCCCCCCCCCCCCCCCCCCCCCCCCCCCCCCCCCCCCCCCCCCCCCCCCCCCCCCCCCCCCCCCCCCCCCCCCCCCCCCCCCCCCCCCCCCCCCCCCCCCCCCCCCCCCCCCCCCCCCCCCCCCCCCCCCCCCCCCCCCCCCCCCCCCCCCCCCCCCCCCCCCCCCCCCCCCCCCCCCCCCCCCCCCCCCCCCCCCCCCCCCCCCCCCCCCCCCCCCCCCCCCCCCCCCCCCCCCCCCCCCCCCCCCCCCCCCCCCCCCCCCCCCCCCCCCCCCCCCCCCCCCCCCCCCCCCCCCCCCCCCCCCCCCCCCCCCCCCCCCCCCCCCCCCCCCCCCCCCCCCCCCCCCCCCCCCCCCCCCCCCCCCCCCCCCCCCCCCCCCCCCCCCCCCCCCCCCCCCCCCCCCCCCCCCCCCCCCCCCCCCCCCCCCCCCCCCCCCCCCCCCCCCCCCCCCCCCCCCCCCCCCCCCCCCCCCCCCCCCCCCCCCCCCCCCCCCCCCCCCCCCCCCCCCCCCCCCCCCCCCCCCCCCCCCCCCCCCCCCCCCCCCCCCCCCCCCCCCCCCCCCCCCCCCCCCCCCCCCCCCCCCCCCCCCCCCCCCCCCCCCCCCCCCCCCCCCCCCCCCCCCCCCCCCCCCCCCCCCCCCCCCCCCCCCCCCCCCCCCCCCCCCCCCCCCCCCCCCCCCCCCCCCCCCCCCCCCCCCCCCCCCCCCCCCCCCCCCCCCCCCCCCCCCCCCCCCCCCCCCCCCCCCCCCCCCCCCCCCCCCCCCCCCCCCCCCCCCCCCCCCCCCCCCCCCCCCCAGTGTTGTGACACCCCAAAATTTTGACCTTGTTTTATTAATTAAAATTTTGCCAGGAAATTAAACTTTTCCATTTGTCTAGATTTACCTTTTGATATTGTGGGTTTTTACCTCAAGTGGAAACTTTCCAAAAGTATTACCCCCCCCCCCCCCCCCCCCCCCCCCCCCCCCCCCCCCCCAAGATTTGCTTTTCCCTGAGCTTTATTCTTTTAAAATGATTTTTCATGAATTTGGAGTCTCTGTTGCACTGCAACCATTTGATTAATGCATTTAAAAATTTCACCAAAATTTGGGGATGTCATGTGATGTTTCCACATCACTTTTATGCAAAAATATCTTTTGGTTATTGGAGATTTTGAGCTCTACATCAACTTTTCAAATCTGGTCCAGTAGGCATTTTTGCACTACAACCTATTTAAATATTCCTTTAAAAATTCTCCCAAGTGTTTGGAGATGTCAGTAGATGCATATAATTCAACTTTATGCTAAAACCCAGTGATGTTCTTTGAAAAATTTGAGTGAATCAACCTCTTTTTCATTCTGGTCCAGTTTGGTGATTTGTACTGCAACCCTATTTTATTTTACTCTAGTGCCCATGAGCTTTTTCCTGCTTGTAGCCCTCCCCCCCCCCCCCCCCCCCCCCCCCCCCCCCCCCCCCCCCCCCCCCCCCCCCCCCCCCCCCCCCCCCCCCCCCCCCCCCCCCCCCCCCCCCCCCCCCCCCCCCCCCCCCCCCCCCCCCCCCCCCCCCCCCCCCCCCCCCCCCCCCCCCCCCCCCCCCCCCCCCCCCCCCCCCCCCCCCCCCCCCCCCCCCCCCCCCCCCCCCCCCCCCCCCCCCCCCCCCCCCCCCCCCCCCCCCCCCCCCCCCCCCCCCCCCCCCCCCCCCCCCCCCCCCCCCCCCCCCCCCCCCCCCCCCCCCCCCCCCCCCCCCCCCCCCCCCCCCCCCCCCCCCCCCCCCCCCCCCCCCCCCCCCCCCCCCCCCCCCCCCCCCCCCCCCCCCCCCCCCCCCCCCCCCCCCCCCCCCCCCCCCCCCCCCCCCCCCCCCCCCCCCCCCCCCCCCCCCCCCCCCCCCCCCCCCCCCCCCCCCCCCCCCCCCCCCCCCCCCCCCCCCCCCCCCCCCCCCCCCCCCCCCCCCCCCCCCCCCCCCCCCCCCCCCCCCCCCCCCCCCCCCCCCCCCCCCCCCCCCCCCCCCCCCCCCCCCCCCCCCCCCCCCCCCCCCCCCCCCCCCCCCCCCCCCCCCCCCCCCCCCCCCCCCCCCCCCCCCCCCCCCCCCCCCCCCCCCCCCCCCCCCCCCCCCCCCCCCCCCCCCCCCCCCCCCCCCCCCCCCCCCCCCCCCCCCCCCCCCCCCCCCCCCCCCCCCCCCCCCCCCCCCCCCCCCCCCCCCCCCCCCCCCCCCCCCCCCCCCCCCCCCCCCCCCCCCCCCCCCCCCCCCCCCCCCCCCCCCCCGGGGCATGGGTGTTTCGGTTGTAGCCGAAGGGGTAGCTCCCCTAGTTTGCGCGTGGTATAAATTTTGTGATCCCATGCTACGTCGAGGTTGTAGCCTCCCCACTTAGAGTTTCGCTTGACAGGTGTCATGGGTGATTCCAGACAACAGTAAGTTAAGCTGGTGTGTGCAGGTCAGGCGTGTTTTCAATTAAAAGACCGTAGACAGAATTAGTCCCGGTGGACTAAAGAAATCCGTTACCCGTGGGTAAAGAGTACACCCTCTGCAAAGATTATACATCTATTCGAATAGCCGTGTCCATGGTTAAGGACCGACCACCGGGAGGACCGCCCCGGTCTGGCGGGTCCATCCCTGCCCTCAGGTGCCCTCGAAGAGCCGCCGTTCATCGACGGCGATCGTCGGAGGCCCTCCACCGTTCGTGCAGAGAGAAAGGAGGGAGAGGGACACCAGTCAAACCTGACCAGTGGGCCCCCTGGACCCACTATCAGTGACCCGCACGCCCGTCCCCTCTGGTTAAGTGATAGCACAAAGTCCCGAGTACGTCTCCTCTGCTTCGAAAGCGTATTTTCCCCGAAACGTTTTCTTTTCTGGTTTTATTTAAAAAACAGAACTTTGACTAATCTTTGACTGGCTATATCTTTTAAAATAAAACTCCAAATGAGTTGATTACTTTTCCTACCTCTCTCAAATTTCATCTAGTTTATTTTAAGATTTATTCAAAAATATTTGGGACAAATTTTTGTACTGTTTTTGAAATGTGTGTTATTTGAATATTTCTCAAAATAGGATTTTGGAGAAAAGGCAACCTTCAAAAAGTGCACCCACATGCATACACTTGAAGGCAAGCATTCTGAACCATGGCATAATATTTTTGGATGTTGTTGGTGCGGTTACAACATCACCTTGACTTGGAGCATACGCTATTTTATGTGACGATAAAAATCATACGCATGAGTGCATAGTGGAGATTTCTTTGCGGTTATAAATGGATGTGCTGGTGATAGTGATCAACCTCATAAGCTTCTCATACATACCGGAAGGAAATCGGGAAAAATTGCGGTCTTGGGTAGACGCGAGCTTGTCCCTAGTTCCTCGTGACGAGTATGTCCGGTATGGCAAGGTGAGGCTTGATGAGTCGTGAGCTTACCTATTAAATGGAAATATTTTTTTGTTATGCTAATCATGCAGAGAATACTTGAACCTCCTGAGTCGGCCGTAGATCGAGTCTTGTTCCAGTAACCCCCATACTTGCTTCGTACTACCACTTGTCCCTGCCATAGGTAGGGTACGGTTCAGTAAGTTGTCAACCCCTTGCTAGCACACACCATACAGAGAGGCCGTGATGAGGGTCCCATGGCCATGGATTAAAGCCAGTCATCCCCCCCCCCCCCCCCCCCCCCCCCCCCCCCCCCCCCCCCCCCCCCCCCCCCCCCCCCCCCCCCCCCCCCCCCCCCCCCCCCCCCCCCCCCCCCCCCCCCCCCCCCCCCCCCCCCCCCCCCCCCCCCCCCCCCCCCCCCCCCCCCCCCCCCCCCCCCCCCCCCCCCCCCCCCCCCCCCCCCCCCCCCCCCCCCCCCCCCCCCCCCCCCCCCCCCCCCCCCCCCCCCCCCCCCCCCCCCCCCCCCCCCCCCCCCCCCCCCCCCCCCCCCCCCCCCCCCCCCCCCCCCCCCCCCCCCCCCCCCCCCCCCCCCCCCCCCCCCCCCCCCCCCCCCCCCCCCCCCCCCCCCCCCCCCCCCCCCCCCCCCCCCCCCCCCCCCCCCCCCCCCCCCCCCCCCCCCCCCCCCCCCCCCCCCCCCCCCCCCCCCCCCCCCCCCCCCCCCCCCCCCCCCCCCCCCCCCCCCCCCCCCCCCCCCCCCCCCCCCCCCCCCCCCCCCCCCCCCCCCCCCCCCCCCCCCCCCCCCCCCCCCCCCCCCCCCCCCCCCCCCCCCCCCCCCCCCCCCCCCCCCCCCCCCCCCCCCCCCCCCCCCCCCCCCCCCCCCCCCCCCCCCCCCCCCCCCCCCCCCCCCCCCCCCCCCCCCCCCCCCCCCCCCCCCCCCCCCCCCCCCCCCCCCCCCCCCCCCCCCCCCCCCCCCCCCCCCCCCCCCCCCCCCCCCCCCCCCCCCCCCCCCCCCCCCCCCCCCCCCCCCCCCCCCCCCCCCCCCCCCCCCCCCCCCCCCCCCCCCCCCCCCCCCCCCCCCCCCCCCCCCCCCCCCCCCCCCCCCCCCCCCCCCCCCCCCCCCCCCCCCCCCCCCCCCCCCCCCCCCCCCCCCCCCCCCCCCCCCCCCCCCCCCCCCCCCCCCCCCCCCCCCCCCCCCCCCCCCCCCCCCCCCCCCCCCCCCCCCCCCCCCCCCCCCCCCCCCCCCCCCCCCCCCCCCCCCCCCCCCCCCCCCCCCCCCCCCCCCCCCCCCCCCCCCCCCCCCCCCCCCCCCCCCCCCCCCCCCCCCCCCCCCCCCCCCCCCCCCCCCCCCCCCCCCCCCCCCCCCCCCCCCCCCCCCCCCCCCCCCCCCCCCCCCCCCCCCCCCCCCCCCCCCCCCCCCCCCCCCCCCCCCCCCCCCCCCCCCCCCCCCCCCCCCCCCCCCCCCCCCCCCCCCCCCCCCCCCCCCCCCCCCCCCCCCCCCCCCCCCCCCCCCCCCCCCCCCCCCCCCCCCCCCCCCCCCCCCCCCCCCCCCCCCCCCCCCCCCCCCCCCCCCCCCCCCCCCCCCCCCCCCCCCCCCCCCCCCCCCCCCCCCCCCCCCCCCCCCCCCCCCCCCCCCCCCCCCCCCCCCCCCCCCCCCCCCCCCCCCCCCCCCCCCCCCCCCCCCCCCCCCCCCCCCCCCCCCCCCCCCCCCCCCCCCCCCCCCCCCCCCCCCCCCCCCCCCCCCCCCCCCCCCCCCCCCCCCTACTGAACCATACCCTGTCCCCTGCAGGGACAAGTGGTGGTACCGACAAAGGAAGCTACTGAACAAGACTCGGTCTACAACCGACTCAGGTGATCCAAGTATCCACCAACAATATTACCACTAGTGAAATAAATCACCACTCCTCGAGCCTCACCATGCTATGCCGGGCATACTCGTCTCAACGAGGGATTAGGGACAAGCTCGTGTCTACCCAAGACCACGACTTTCCCGCTTCCTACCGGTGTGCAAGAGAAGCTCACGAGGGCGATACAAATCCTTAGGGTATCCATTGCTGGCCACAAACAATCTCCAAAGTGCACTCATGCACGAGACTACATCGATACATAAACTGTCACATCTACTCCAAGTCAAAAGGTGCTGTGATCGCATCAAAACACCACAACAAATATTATGCCAGAGTTCAGAAATGCTTGCCTTCAAGAGTATGCAAAGGATGCACTTTATTGGAAGCTTTCCTTTTTCTCCAAAAATCCTATTTTGCAAAATACACAAATACAAATATTTCAAACACAGTACCAAAACCTGTCTCAAATATTTTTGAAATAAATCTTAAAATAAACTAGATGAAATTTGAGAGAGGTAGGAAAAAGAATCAACTCATTTGGAGTTTTATTTTAAAAGTTATAGCCAGTCAAAGTTTGGTCAACTCTGTTTTTAAATAAAACCAGAAAAAAAGGAAAACGTTTCAGCAGAAATACGCTTTCGCAGCAGAGGAAACGCACTCGGGGGTTTTGCGCCTCCACTTAAACAGAGAGAGGGCGCTGCGTGGGTCACTGACAGTGGGTCCAGAGGGCCCACTGGTCAGGTTCGACCGTTCCTTCCCTCCTTCTCTTCTCTTCTGCCCGACGGGAGCGGGGCTCCGGCGATCGCCGGCGACGGACGGCGGCTCCTCGAGGGCATCTGCGGGCGGGAATGGAACGGCAAGACCGAGGCGGTCCTCGGGGTGGTTGATGGGTCGGCGGAGGTGGAAGGAGTCGCCGGCGGCGAGCTCCGCGGCGGAGGAAAGCTGCGGTGGTGAAGTGCTTTTTGTGCTCCGGTGGTCTCTGATCGAAGATGAGTAGCTGGGCAGCTCCGCAAGGACCAGAGGGAGCGACTGGTGGTGCTGGTTGGGCGAGAGGGTGGCCGGTTGCGACGAATCGCACCGGAGCTTGGCGGCGGCCGGGCTGGCCGGAGTTGAGGGAGACGGCCACTACTGTTCGATTCACTACGCGGGAAGCTCTACGAGGAGTGTCTGAAGTCGCGTGAGTGCTCGGAGGGGCTCGGGGACCCTTTATATAGCGTGACGAGGCTGGCTCCGCGGTGGCAGCAGATAAGATCGCCGGCGACCGCTTTCCTGTAGTTGCAGGGCATCGTGGCGGCGACGAACGCGTTCCGACGAGCGGGAGGATAAGCACGGCCTGTGCTCCGGGGCAGCTGTCGTGCGCTGGTGGCTTGGGCGGCGCCGAACATGGCAGAGGCCACTGCCGACGCCGGCGTGCCGCCAGGGCGCGGCCAGCGGCGCAGCAGGGCGCCAGAGAGATCGTGGAGCAGGGGGGCGACTAGTGCGTGGCTCAGCGATGCAGAGGGAGCCAGGGTCGGGTCGCGTCGCGTGCGGCAGTGCGGCGTGTCGGCGTAGTGCGCGCGCGTGCAAAACGTGCGCTCTGGGCGCGCCCAGAGCACGCACGGCACCTGTTCGACGCAATGCCAGCGCGCTCTAGAGCTCGAGGGTGGAGCTGGCACTGCACAGGACGGAGGTAGGGGTAGCAAGGCACTCAGTGGACAAGGTGGGTAGGTCAGGGGTTCAAGTCCATAGTGCAAACCAGAGAGCTTGCCAAAAGTGGCTGTGCACACCAGGTGTTCGACAGAATGCCAGATGCACATAGGCAACTCTTGGAGTGGCCAAAAACTCCAGATCAGTGCCTCCTTAGACACAGGAGATAGTGGTAGGGTCAGTTTGGCAAAAACAGAAAGTTGATAGTGCAAGCTTTGCAAAACTCCAGTTCTGGACAGAAAACAGAAGGGTTTAGGGCATGCACTTCAAAACCTCCAATGAGCCCAATCTCTTGGACTTAAGAGTTTGGTAGGGAGGGCTACAAGTAGGAGAAAGCTCAGGGTCACTAGAGCAAGGAAAAATATGGTTGCAGTACAAATCACCAATTTGGACCAGAAAGCAAAAGAGGTTGATCCACTCAAATTTTCCAAAGAACATCATTGGGTTTTTGCTTGAAGATGAGTTGTATGCATCCACTGTCATCTCCAAATACTTGGAAGAATTTTTGAAGAAATATTTAAATGGGTTGCAGTGCAAAAGTGCCTACTGGACCAGATTGGAAAAATTGGTGTAGAGCTCAAAATCTCCAATGGCCAGAAGGTATCTTTGCATAAAAGTGATGTGGAAACATCACATGACATCCCCAAATTTTGGTGGAATTTTTAAAAGCATTTGTCAAGTGGTTGTAGTGCAAATAGGCCCCAAATGCAAAAGGAATCATTTTAAAGAGATAAAGCTTTTTGAATAAATAAATCTTGCAACATTTGAATCCACTGATAAATAATGGTTTTATAAAAGAGAGTAAACAAATCCAACAATACCTTTGAAGGTTTCTCCCACTAGAGGCAAAAATCCAAAATCACAAAAGGTAAAACTTGACAATTTGGAAAAGTTTTATTTCCTGGCAACATTTTAATAAATAAAACGAGGCCAAAATTTTGGGGTGTCACAACACTACCCCCCTTAAGAAAAATCTCGTCCCCCCCCCCCCCCCCCCCCCCCCCCCCCCCCCCCCCCCCCCCCCCCCCCCCCCCCCCCCCCCCCCCCCCCCCCCCCCCCCCAGTGAGAGGGCAATAAGTGGTGTAAAACCACAGTGTGGTACACTGGCGTAGTGTGGAAAAATCCACGGTTAGGGAAAACGAGATATTTCTACGCAGATACAGTAATTTAGAATAAATTCTAAATTCCAAATACGCTGGTCGTACCCGAGAGCACAGTGCTCTCTCTGGCTGACAGGTGGACCCGGGGCCCACTGTCGGCCTCCCCCCCCCCCCCCCCCCCCCCCCCCCCCCCCCCCCCCCCCCCCCCCCCCCCCCCCCCCCCCCCCCCCCCCCCCCCCCCCCCCCCCCCCCCCCCCCCCCCCCCCCCCCCCCCCCCCCCCCCCCCCCCCCCCCCCCCCCCCCCCCCCCCCCCCCCCTGGCTCTCTCCTCTTCCTCTCTCCCGCGTGCTTTCCCGCGCTTTCTCTACCGGCGACGTCTAGCGCGTAGGGCATCTAGGCCGTACTGCGATAGTGCACGACCTGCTAGCTGCCGGTGCAGCGTGCACTCACCTCGCGGGCCAGTGCACTGTCGGCACTGCTCGCGGATTCGCCTCCGAACACCGGCAATCGAGCGACGAGCGGCGCTGGTGGACCTCGCCCACCGTACACCGATCTCGAGCTATAAAATGATCGCGGTGCTCCTTTCTTCTTCCTCACACCTGGCCTCGCTTCTCCTTCTCCTTCCTTCTCCTCCATTTCTGTTTGCAGGAGCTCGAGATGGGGCTCTAACCCCCCCCCCCCCCCCCCCCCCCCCCCCCCCCCCCCCCCCCCCCCCCCCCCCCCCCCCCCCCCCCCCCCCCCCCCCCCCCCCCCCCCCCCCCCCCCCCCCCCCCCCCCCCCCCCCCCCCCCCCCCCCCCCCCCCCCCCCCCCCCCCCCCCCCCCCCCCCCCCCCCCCCCCCCCCCCCCCCCCCCCCCCCCCCCCCCCCCCCCCCCCCCCCCCCCCCCCCCCCCCCCCCCCCCCCCCCCCCCCCCCCCCCCCCCCCCCCCCCCCCCCCCCCCCCCCCCCCCCCCCCCCCCCCCCCCCCCCCCCCCCCCCCCCCCCCCCCCCCCCCCCCCCCCCCCCCCCCCCCCCCCCCCCCCCCCCCCCCCCCCCCCCCCCCCCCCCCCCCCCCCCCCCCCCCCCCCCCCCCCCCCCCCCCCCCCCCCCCCCCCCCCCCCCCCCCCCCCCCCCCCCCCCCCCCCCCCCCCCCCCCCCCCCCCCCCCCCCCCCCCCCCCCCCCCCCCCCCCCCCCCCCCCCCCCCCCCCCCCCCCCCCCCCCCCCCCCCCCCCCCCCCCCCCCCCCCCCCCCCCCCCCCCCCCCCCCCCCCCCCCCCCCCCCCCCCCCCCCCCCCCCCCCCCCCCCCCCCCCCCCCCCCCCCCCCCCCCCCCCCCCCCCCCCCCCCCCCCCCCCCCGGATCCGTTGCACCAAGATTTTACGAACATGCTGCAACACACAAATACAAGTACTGGACAATAAATATATCGGAGACGTTTACATGGAAAACGGTAAAGCGACAGGGTCCTGAGAAAACGCCTCTGGCACTGGGGCACACTCCTCTTCTATCGGGGGAAGCGGGTTGACCAGTCGATGAATGCGCCCTTCTTGGTCAGGCCTCAGTGGTCTGCCAATAGCGATCCGAGGATTTAAATCAGCGAGGCTCTGGAGATAACCCATTACTCGCTGAGTTAAACGCTCCTGGGCAATAACGTACTGGGCAAGGTTGGCCAGTACTGGATCTCTCTCAATTCGTCCACCGGGAAAAGATGCAACTTCTCCGGGTGCTGCACGACTCGGAAAATAATAGTATCCTCGCTCGCTGGCATAGGGTACCGCGAATCGAAGACGAGTGAGCGCCTCGTATGCAGCAGCTTCTATGGCCATATGCGGAGTCGGCATGGATTTCCCCACCCCCCCCCCCCCCCCCCCCCCCCCCCCCCCCCCCCCCCCCCCCCCCCCCCCCCCCCCCCCCCTTTCGAGGTGGATGGAGTGATCCTCGATTTGAGCAACTCGTACTGGGGTGGACGGGTGGCACTCATAGTACTGCAGGTAAAGTCCCACAATAATTTGACAAAACTGCCGGGGGTTGCGTCTGGGGTTCTCAGATAAATACTGGGGGTCGACATGGCAAGGAATGGCTGTGAGTGCTGCGCACAAAGGTGAGGGGTGCTCGGCAAGGTCACGAAGTGGCCTTTATATAGCACCGGGGCCCCCCCCCCCCCCCCCCCCCCCCCCCCCCCCCCCCCCCCCCCCCCCCCCCCCCCCCCCCCCCCCCCCCCCCCCCCCCCCCCCCCCCCCCCCCCCAATTGTACGCCAACGTACACATGCATAGCTACTACTCCAAAAATAAGAGCGCTCAAACAGACAGCATGCAACAAAAGCGATACAAGGCCACACATTACAAAGCGTAGGGAAACTAAGGCTCGATATAACTTTGAGCGACTTAGTCTCCCCCCCCCCCCCCCCCCCCCCCCCCCCCCCCCCCCCCCCCCCCGTAGGAAAACTAAGGCTCGATACAACTTTGAGCGACTTAGTCTACTTCGTTAATGTCTAAGTGGGCTGGCCTTGCGGACGCCGATGCTTCTCCACGGTTCTCACCGTCGGGATTTGCTGGTTGAGGCTGAGGTGCTGCAGGGTCGGGGAGATGGTGATGACCATCCCGGGGGTTGTTGGCCCAAATCCCGTTGGAATCCCCCCCCCCCCCCCCCCCCCCCCCCCCCCGTGCTCTGGTGGATGGCTGGAGCAGACCTCGGGGGATCGATCGGGTGTCCGCCCCCTGTGAACAATGGGGCCAGGCATCGAGACTTGGTTTGGGAAAGAGGCTGTGCTATGCTGGACTGAGGCTAGCGTGCCCTTTTTATAGAAAAAGGGGCGGAGTCTTCCCTCGCACGCTTGCGAATGGGACATGCTAGGTGTCGGTCACTGGCGCGTGATCGACAGGCTAAGCTGATAGGTTGGGCACCGACTGCCAAAAGCGTCGGGGCCCTCGAGTGCACTTACATAGCGCACCAGATGCAATAGTGCAGGATCCGTCTCGTGATCTCCGTTGGCAACTTGGGGCGGCCTACCATACCCGTTACGACTGGGGTAGTAGTAGAACGAGCGGCAGTTAACTCTAGGCGACAAGTGCCGGAGTTGAACTATAGCTTCTCGAGCTGCCAGTTGGATGGCTTGCGGCTCAAAGGGAGTGGTCCTTCCAGTGAACCTGTAGGGGCATTTTGGCGATAGACCCCTACCATAAATGTGTACAGTGGCCCAGAACTGACGGCTCTCACCGTTCATGAGCTCTTGGTACACAACATATTCTGGGGGCTCCTCTAATGCATAGGCACGGCGGGTGAGGTTTGCGAGCACGGTCACAAAACCTCCAAGGTTGGTTGCTGTGGTCTCATTGTGAACAATGGGGCCAGGCATCGAGACTTGGTTTGGGAAAGAGGCTGTGCTATGCTGGACTGAGGCTAGCGTGCCCTTTTT